>OMOW01030008.1:0-14463 GCA_900312555.1 Lamprogrammus exutus
TTTTTTAGGGTTTTTAAATTCTAAGTTTAAACTGGGTAGTTATCTATTTTGGCAAGAGTAGACAAAGCTGTACAATTCCCCATTATGAAACACAAAAGGCATATTTGTCTCTACGGAAAACCTTTTATTTTCCACACATTTTACAACATTTTTGCAACACAGCATGACTAATTAGATTCAACACAGCTTCCTGGGGCAGCTGGCTTCTGTGAGAGTGTGGACAGACAGTGCCGGAATGGAAAATAAACAATTATTTATAATCATATAATTACATAATTATATTATTGATTAAATGTGTTCTTAACCAATTCAATTCATAACAGTAAGTTGGTAATTGGTTAATCATCAACACCCCTACTGGATACCTGAAATTCTCAAAGCAGTGGAGAGATTACAAAGATTAAAAACCTTAAATAGGAGTTTAAAAGGATAATGGACCACAACAACAGAAGGGGATCAGACTCAAATTCTAATACACCAGTTGAGACCACTAACATCTGAAAGTCTGCATATAGCATGAATCTACATTTGCAGGTTATACCCCTTTCCATTTTTTTTTTTGCTTTGGTGCACAGTAGCATGGCAGTAGAGTTTCTTTCAGTGTTCTTCTTTATGTATTTCCATTTGTGGTTTGCTGATACCACTTGTCTTTGCCAGCCATAATCATATCATCAGTCTGAGCTGTATAATTTAGATAAGAATAAATGTGTCTTTGTTTCAAGTGAAATTGTACAGTTCATGACATATTTGTACAACTCAACATTGACTTAGAGCAACTGTAACTGTTACTTGATCTAGATGAAGCGAGATAATGGTCTGATATGTCATTTCTGTTTGATACAAATTCTGTACTTTTATTGGAGCTGTAAAACACTCTGATACGTTAATCTGTTTTGGTGACATGTTCATGACTGTGCAAAACACTTTCTGAAACGGAATATTGGTGCCACCAAATTACGCGCTCGCACCACTAATGGGAAAATGTCAGTGGCAAAAAATAGAGCTCTTCAGGGGTTTTGACTTTAAGCAACTCATTGCCTGGTTTAATTGCACTGTGGTTCACAGTGAAACTGTGAGGATAGGGCTTTTATAATTTGACAGGGTTTGCAGAGCAGGTATAAAACAAAGCGTATTTATATTCATGCCCACTGTTAGTCATGAGATACTAAATTAGCTAAGCACTATTTGGTTTGCTCCGTAAATTTCAGGGGATCTTGTGACACCAATTTTGACAATATCAAGCTGTGACATGAGCGTAATCACAGGCTTGATTGCAGCTCTGCGCAACGTTCACTGTATATAGGCCACAGTGTCATTGCCAGACAGGATGAAAATTTTAAATACATTGCAGTATACACACTTAGATAAGTCTTAGCTTTGACATACTTGTAATTGCATTATGGAAATCCTGGTCGTGTTTAAGCATTCATTTCTTTCTTCTACCCCCAGACATTGAGGAATTTCTCTCACGTGGCAGGGCGGAGGAGGCAGGGACTGTCATTAGTTCACTCCTCTGGGGAAGCCTTCCAGGGGAAAAGAAGCTGGGTGGTCATCACAGTGTCCATTAGCTCTTTTTTTTTCTTCACCCTGGGAATGTCACACAGAGACGCCTCCCTCTGGGGCTCTGTGTCTCTGCCTGTGGGCAGTCCTGGTGTAGATTATTGTCCTTGGTATAAATAGGCTGACAGTCTGGCAGGGCCAGGTGGTCTAATCTGTCCTGCTTTCTGACTCGCAGTGGTATGCGGGTGTTTGCTCCCACATTAACAATGAGCTCAGTGCACACAGGTCGGCTTGTGACCTGGCACACCTTTACCATCCTGGTATACTGATGAATGGGTGGCCTAATAGGTGGCTTACTTTTTCACCCTCTCAAACATAACAGCACTCATTCTGTATGTAAAAACCAATAGATCGTCTTAGATGCTATATATTTCATTCTCAACACAGACAGTTTAGGACCTAAAGTTTGGAAGTATAGGAACTACTTTAGACAGAACTCTCCAGAGTAGGAATTATGTGGTTTCTTGAGCGAGTCCCTTGCTCTCATTCCCAGTGTGTTTCAAGTACCGTGAAGATTAAGGAAATTAGCTCAAGTGACATCTCTGTCTGTTGGAGCCACATTGATTATTTTGATCTTAAATTTTTTGTAGTATCATTTCATTTTTTCAAGTTTTTCTCAGTACAGATAAACACCATGGGATCTTTTGAAATTGTTTTTCAATTTGAATGGATGTCCCAAAATCACTTTGGGTCTCCTAATCCTCATTAATAAGGGCTTACACCTCCTTTTCAGTACACAGTTTTGTGTAGTGTTCCGTCTTCTTTTAGTCTTGAAAGCTCGATGTCGCTTTTTGGCTGAGCCTGACTGGGTTTCACCCAGCAGTTCCAGAACCACCAGAGCTACCCTGGAGCAGGAGATGAAAAATGCTTCTGGGATGATAGTTTGTTTTCCGCAATGGGTGCTGGTTCCTTGGTGCAAACTGAAGGAAGGTTCCTCAAAGAGATCATACATTGCAAAAGCACTCATAGATTCAAGAGTGGCTGTAAATGATTATCTCATGAGTCATATGCTTTTAAATCGACAATTCCATCAGGACATCTGTCCTCATTTCGTTAAGAGGAGATTTGTTTTTGTTCCACTTCTAAGAAATAAAAAAATGTTATACTCTCTGCTTGTCAAAAGGAGTTTTTTTATTCGTGAGCTAAAATCCCTTTTCATGTTTTTCACATTTCCTGTGCAGTTGTAAATTACTCGTCATGGGTGATGTTTCCTTATTCTAAAGAGGAGACACGGTTGGAAAAATTCATTAGGATTCTGCGCATTCAGTTATGACTGCATGTATCCGGTGTCTTGCCACTTGGAAACAATATGGAAGCTGAATATTCAGAATAACAATGTTTTCCCCTGGTGACAGTTTTGGAGCAGCAACCACAACCATCATTATTGTGTCATTACTACAACCTTTATCATTTTTTCTTCCCTGGGTATAGTCATCATCACACACAATTTTCCAAGCTTGGCTTCTCCCTCTGTGCTTTTTCAGTTTTTTTTCAGTTTTGCTGAAAATGTGTGATTGTAACTCAGCAGTATCATTTAGTTTGATTTTTCAGTATGCTGGGGTGCTCTGCATTTACAGAACTGGTGATTGAGGTTTCAGTGGTAGAGAAGATGTTGCACTGTGGAAAGAATTCCTTTGTGAAAACACAATTCCGATTAAAATCAATGCTGTTGTCATTCACCTCTTTCGCCACTGCATCTTAAGCCCTTTAGTAGCTATCCCCATCTAACTTTCCCCTCGTCTCTGTCTAGTTCCTATGTTGTATGTCTCCATCCCTCCTTTCATCACTTTCCCCCACCTTCAATCGTTTCCCGTCAGAGGTGCCAACATGTCACCAGCAGTGCTAAAGTCTAATGGGTATGGGAACATTTTCTGTGACACCTGCAGCAAACACGAAGCCCGCTGTGCTGCTGGGAGAACAGAGGGAGGTTTATCTGGGCAGGCAGGCCTTCCCTCCATCACCATGCCAATAGAGACAGCAGCACCGAGCTCTGCGCTCTATAGCCAGATAAGACCCCCAGACAAAGACGCAGTGCAGCTACAATGAAGAGGATATGCGACTAATTACTCTTGACAGTTTGCTCCAGTTAAATTCTTTACTTTAAACATACTGTCAGGCAGACCTCATTTTCAAGACGGGTGTTTTCTGCCTCACAACTTCAGATAGACAATTGTAATGCAATTAAGCCATGATCCATCCATATAATGAATAAAACAGGATTTAGATTTTATTAGTGGGATTATGCTCCACAGCCAGAGAACTGCAGTAAAGCTGGAGCACTGTTACAGTACAAAACATAGCCTCTCATCTTCTTTGTTAAAGCCTGGATAAATGATGTATGTGTACATGTAGTAAGTGACTAAGCTCTTCTGTCAGACATCAAGGTCAAAAACACAGCGCACCATCACCACCTATAAATAGGCTTGTCAGCAGACATGCCATTTTATGCATTAATGCGTCAATATACAGTATACAGTAAATGCCCTGACCATGCTGGGGCCTTACTCTGACAACTGATAATAGTCATATTACTGTGAGCAATAATGGAGCCAAAGATCTTGCTTCTGAATAAGAGTCTAATTCACAGTCCATTCCTATTCTTGGCATTTTTCTGCACAGACAGTGTTTAGTGGGTTGAGACACTTCATCTAAAGACTTGTACTGTCGAGTTTTATAAATGTTGTTTCCTCCCTGTCGAGATAAACGTCCTCAGGAAATTTAACACTGTAATGCACACCATTTGAAATCTAGGAATATGCCCAAGTGTGTTTTCTCAAGAACGACTTAAAGTGATACAAATGCCATTTGCCGCTTATAAAGATATAACTGTACATGACTCTTTGCTCCTAGTAGTACTGTCTGATTGCATATTTGAGGAAGAAATTTATTTTTTAATTTCTTAGCTTTTTATTTTATTGGCTTTTTAGCTTCATTCCCTGCTTCTTTCACACTAATGCGAAGAGCTTGCGTTAGTCAGTGTTTTCCCTTGGTATTCTTTTTGTCCTAAGGCTACGTTATTTGTTCTTAATCTGCACTGCATCTTCATAAGCTGCTGTGCAATTCCCACAGCTAGTGTTCTTGACCAGGGGAGCAGCTCCATGTCTGGCAAACTTAAATAACACAGTGCCACTAGGTGCCCAGGCCATCCAGTCTGTCACCATGAATATAAAGAGGAGGATTTATCTCAAAAGACTCAGATAGGACCAGGAATAAAGAAGATTAAAAACAGACAGCCCTGAGCAGAAGTATCTGCATCCTTTTACTCCTTTCCCACACTTTTCTACTATAAAACCACTGCTTTTTAATATAGAGTGTGTCCTTTTTGTAAAGTTGGCCTTGGACACTGCACTCAGTTGTAGGTTAAATTTTATGATTACACCAAACATACGCATTAAGTCCTTACTCTGACAGTGAACGAATAAGCCATTAAAGTGGGTGATTATTACATAATGGGTTCAGACTTATTACAGGTTCACAATGTCAACTATGTCCAAGCATGAAGAGAAGGAGCCATTCACTTGAAGGAAACTCATTTGACAAGGGTCACCTAATGCAACCGAAATCTTTCCGACAAGCAATATGGGAAAATAGAGTCATTCAGCTGATTCAGTTTTTTGTGTGTGTGTGTTTTTGTCATTTATTGTGTGTGTCGGCATAAGTGTTTGTGCTTGTCTAGCAAGAAATTAACTTTGTCACAGTGGCCCCAGACAATAGCAGGCAGGAATTGCTGAGCCTAATGTCGCACTCTGGGAACAGTAAAGTCATTTCGCTCCAGCAGACCACTTAATAGCTTTGGCTGATGCAGAGTTTGGAAATCCATCAGTCAATTGCACCAGACAGAGATGAGCAGTCGGCTGAGTGCCAAGCATAGTTTGTGAGGAAACAGGTAGAACGACAATGGAGCTTCTCTCATTATGAGCTCCATTCATATGAAGCTGTTTAATAGCTTTCCCATGCTGCAGATATTAGACCAGTAGTGCTCGATCCAACAGACGCGGGATAGTGTGAATGAAAATGACCATCAGGAATTAGAGTAGATTGTCTATCCTGTGTAGTGTGCCATGAAACATCCAGTGAGAACACTTCACTAAGCTTTTGCACCTGCAGTTCAGAAGTAAATTAGGAGCTGCTTTATCCAGAAGAAGTACACTGAGTTGGAGCTAAGTTTATTCCTTCAGTGAGATCCTTGTTCTCATTCCCACTATTGTGGCGTACCCAACCTCGAGAAGGAGTTTTTGGTTAAGGCTCCTGATTCTTTGCTGCAAAATGGAAAGGCTCCTGCAGTGCAAAAGGCTTCAATGAAGCTTGCTAACAGCTCTGTGGATGCTTGATGATGATGATTAAAGATTTTACAAAATTTCATGATTTTCAGGAAATTAATGTCCAAACTAGGTCACCGATAAGCTGTAGCATTCTGGAGATACTTGGAGTGCGTTTAACAGGTTTGTAGGCCTTTGAATGGACCCTTATGGTACCACAGAACATGATCCATGAAACCTGGAAAAGTTATAAGTTTTGTTACAAACAAATATGTTCACCATTACCTCAGAAAGTGTTTTTATTTTTAATTATTTTTTACTTTTTACCCAGAAACATTTTTCCCTGTATTGCTATCCTATATTTCTGGTGCTTTCTCACAGCAGTTTGGTGCTTGCCCTATCCACTGTCATTAGCATCCAAAAAGAAGTCCAGTGTCAGGCCTCGTGTATATCTCTCTTAAAACTTGTTCTATTTTCTGGAAGGCGTTAAAGGGGGACTCTGATTTTACAACCATTATCAAAATCACTGAAGCCCCCTTTACCTCTTGATTAGAATTTTTGTTACTTTCTTCCAAAGCATTCTGTACATTTTAAAGCTATTTCCCACCTCCTAGTCAGCCATTAATATTATGTCATGCGATTGTGGTATGAAAATCGCCTTACAGAGCCTTGCCTGCATTTGGTAATCGGCATACAAGACACAATGTTGTAAATACATCCTTCAAATAAACACACTTTCAAACTGAGATTTCTCTGATACACTTGTTATTACCTCAGTTTGGCCTCATGTGGACAGGCACAGTGGCAGTCTACCAGGCTTCCAGCTAACCTCAGTGTGAGCACTCTGATCCGAAGGGTTAAGATTGCAGACACGTTACCACCAATGAAGCAAATGAGCTCAGGTAGCTCAATCAGCCTTTGTAATGGTGCCAGGCAATATGAGGGAATTGGTATTCATTGTGTCTGCTTGCGACAATGAATTATTTATGCTTAGCTTGAAGGTTTAGTGAAGAGGGGAATGACTACAGCGTGGTAAGAGGTGAGGAGAGTAAAAAAGAGCTTTGCCTTAATGTCAGAGCTGCTGCTCTTAAACAAATAGTCCCAAAAAAATTGCGATTATGGCTGTGGGCCATCTCTTTCTGTTTGCTGATGTCATCAGAATTCAAACTACATTGTAATTGTGCAAAGTGTTTTACACATAATCTAAGTACAGTTTGAATTATTGCTAATGTTAGCAGAAATATTGAAGACTTAGCATAAAAGATTCAATAGATTCAGAATTTCAGGGCCTTGTTCTAACGACTTGCACCTCATCCCAAGTCTTGGAAATATTTCTTCTGTACTGTAAATCTTAACCCTGGCTTTTAAATACTGATTCAAAATGAGACGAGAAGAATAAAACGAGCGGTGGCTGAGTTTTATTTTGTATAGTTATGAACAGTAGTGTGAAGGACACACTTTATCACACTGTTTAATACTTGAATGAACGTGGACTTCTGTTTTATTGCATTGCACTGAATTCAGACTGTCTTGCAAAACAGTTTTGGAACTTTACAAAATATAGTAGGATAATAGCGTTCAGCCTCCTCTATGGGCTGTGCGGTTTATCCCACATCTTGTAAGTAACCGTATTTGAAGTTTAATTGTGGAAGTTTGCTGCACAGTTTCTCTCGGCTTCCAAGCAGCTCATGCGGAGGCCTCAGTGTCGAGACAAGCTAATTAGCTGTTAAGGGTTCAGCAGAACAGACTCATCTGCTTTTCAATCAAAGGCTATTCACTCTGTTCTGGCCCTGGAGAGTACACAGTGGACAAGATAAATGACAATGCCTCTTCTTAATGTGTACAGGGAGAATGGATAGTTTAATGTCATTATTATGAATGATGCCGGAATTTTAAGTTGATTTAATTGCGTAATCATAAGATACACACTATACATTCAAGCAACTAAGAGCTTTGAACATTGTATATAATTCTTATGTGGTATATAGAGTATGAAAAGATAAAGAATAGTGCACCATTTTTACATCCTTTACATGTGACGTAATTACTGCTACTTTCACCTTACTTTCATGTAGATCAGGCAATTGAACAGAATGAGAATATTCATAAATGTGTAATCTGGCTGTAAGACTCTACCTTTTCCCCCTTTGTACTGAGCAAAAACAAGTATCAAAGGAACATGAGAATTAATAAATGAAAAAAGAAAAAAAAAATCATACTGCCTGTGGTCATTTCTTTGGATTTTAAAAGCATCCCAAGTAGAGAGAATTTTAATACAAGGTGATACAAGGTAATACAAGGCAGTACTTCCCTCAGCTCAAGTAGTGTCTTTGTCCATTTGAATATAAAATGGTAGCCAGGTGGTTTGGAGTTTGTTTCCAGATCTCCAAAACCTTATTCAACTCAATTTCCCAGAGTGACTGGAAGAGTCCTCTCCATAATGTGACTATTTTGAATTTGATTCCCCACAGATGGGCTATAATTTGGACTTCTTATCGATTTGTCACAGAATTAAGCCCGTTAATAGCTGTTCCTCAGTTTATATGAATTTAATATTCTGGTCCCTGTGTCTTAGGTCATAGCAGGACGTCAAAGATGAAGAGGTGAGTGTCTGCTGTTTGTAGCAGCATTGGCCTCCTTGTCTCATCTTTCCCCAGCTTTCTCTGCCCCCCTACCTTCCCTCCCTGACGTAATTATATGTGACAAGGAGAGCAGAGCCCCATCTACCCCTTCACATGTAAGGCTACATTTTGACTCTTATTTACCAAGGGGTTATTGACTCAACACCTCTGCTCTTTTCAACCATTTTCCTGTTACACATTGACTCAGTTGCACCTATTCAGACTATAGGGAAGTCTTCAGTACCACCACATATCTTGATAAAGTCTGCTGAGCAGTATTATGAACCTAATGTTCTAATATATTGCTTAGTATATTGCCTCCATACCGAAAGACAACAACTATTGTTAGTATTTATTACTCTTCAGACCGGAAAGCCTCAACTTTTCCTAAATGGTAACTAAGCTCATAATGAAACAGCATTGTTCCTTTTTATTGCCATCTCTTGTTGTGAATCTTTCACTCTCTCAATATTCAAAGTTAGCTTTTTAAATTTTAATTAATGTGATAAACAATTGGTAGGCACTGAACACTGTCCCTGCTTCTCTATGTTTATTTTTCCTTTTTGAGTAAAAATTGGGCATCTTTTGTCACGAGCAAGTTATATCCTGGGCTGGAGCTCAGTGTGTCCGTGAGTGCGAAAGACAAAAGGATTTCCCCAACCCCCTCATTGGCCATGGATGCAACGAGAACATGTAGCTGTGCCCGTTAAACAACGCGCACTGGCTCCCGGCCCACTCATAAATAACAGAGCGAAAGGCTCTCCCAAGCCTGCCATTATGGAACGCTTCAGTCAATGAGGTCGTCTCCCATAACCACCATTGAGGCTGTCAGTTCCACTGTTCTGTGACTCACAGAATGGCAGTGGTGTTTACAGATTATGAAAAGCAGCCAGGTTAGGTTCATTAATTTCTTTATTGGCTGTATTTTGATACATGTTGGATGCTTTCCTTCACTCCAAATTGCACTCAAAGGAACATCTCAGACAATGATCCCAGCTAGAGTCATTGTAACAGTATATTTCTTTTTATCCCTGTAGGGTTAAATTACATTTTTAATGATTAGCAGTACTCCGGGATGGCCTGTTAATTACCAGAGCTTTCTGAGCTAAATCTATTTTAATATTTTGTGGACACACTAAAGTATTTTCACTTGTTCAACACTTAATCAACAAAAAGCTATAGGCTTGTGTGAACTTTTTCCATAAACTTAAAAAAGCAACCTGATTTGTGCCTGAGGGTGCACAAGTGTTATTGCTTTCCTCCTTTTGTCTCCTTTTCTGGTTTCATGTCTTGGTGTGATAGAAAATAGTGTTGTTCCTCTGGCTGTGATTGTTAGCATTGTTTTCCTTCTAAAGTATTTAACTTGTAGCATGTCCGAATAAAAGATGCATCCGTCTTGTGACCCGTTGTTTCTCTTTGATCGTTGTTGGGAATAGTGTATACAACTGATTTGCTCAATCTGTTTGGCATTTTGTTCCAGTCTAAGTATTTTTAATCTTTTAAGTAACGCATTAAACGCGTGTTGTGAAATCTGGAGTTTAACAGCTACACAATTGGCTGAAAAAAGATTCACACCTCAACTGACATTTATGCTGATCCACCATTTCTTATATTTCATCATCCACAAGTAAATAAATGGGATAAATAAATGGAATGTCAGTGGTTTTTGGCCAGTTTCAGTCTTTTGTGTATTCATTTTGGAAAATGTTTTTATAACCATGTTTTGGCATCACATCTTTCTGCATGGTGGTGCTGTCATCTCACACGTCTTGTTACTCTGTGTGTAGGAAACCTTGACAGACTGTCATCTCTTCAACATGTCAGCATGAGGCATTAACAAACAAACGCTGCTCTGCCTGATTGCATATTTGTGAAAGTGTGGGAACAGCTCCTGCTAGAATATTAGCACATCATTTATAGCTTCTATTGCTTGTATTGAAATACTAGAAAGTATATTGATTTTTGGAATGTGTCTATGCATGAAACCAGTCAATATTTTAATTTCCACAAATCCACTTGTGATATGTGACAATAAAAGGGTCTTAACTCATAAATGCATCCACCTAAATATATGAAACCATTCTATGCTTATATTCTTAAAAACTGCTTTCTATGATCTATTGCATTTTCTAACAGTGGATTAATATTTTTCAGGTTATGTTGTAGAATTTAGGCTCTATGGACGATTTGCTCTTATCCTCAAGACAACATGCAAAATGTCTTCAACCTCAGATGAAAGAAGCATTTTAAACCATTGTAAATTGTTGAAAGCATTTATTGACCTGGTCAGAATTATGAAGCATTTCTACTTCTAAGAGCTATTCAGGTTGAAGTGCTATGCTATGCAGAAATGCTTTTGGTTTTGTAGGACCAAAAATCACCACCCTCTGGCTCTCCTATTCCCAGGCTTAGCAGTGTGTAGACACAAATATGTGTTTTATCATAACCCTTTTTGTGACTAATGGGTAGTGAGCATTAGTGTTTATCTCTGTTGAGGTATACATAAAACAGTATTATAAAGTTATATACCAGCCATTTTCACGCAGCAGCAAAATATCCTATGAACATGCATCTAAATTCAGTACAAAAGTTCTATGCATCACTCAGTTCACATTTCCAACAGTAAATGGGAGGAAGTCACATTGTTAAACCAGACACCACACAGCACCTTACATTGATGTGTGGTGTACCTTCGAAATTAAGATCAAGGTGTCTTCGTGGTCATGGTCATCTGTAGATATAAAATCTTAAGTAGTATTTGCTCCCAAGAACAGTAAACAGAGTGGTCAGTGGGTAGGAGTGTCACTGACAGCAACAAGGTCCTTGGTGCAAGCCACATGCTTGTATATATATAATAGGAAAGATATAGAAAAGAGTACAACAGGGAAAAAAACTGAAATACAGGGAATGAATAAAACTACAAATGTTAAAAAAAAAAAATGTGAAGAATATAACACATGAGTGACACAGTCCAATAACATACAAGTTAGGTTATTGTACCACGTGTACACCTCTTTGGATTAAAGCATGAGCCAAATGAATAAATGTGTACATTTTTCTGGCATCATTATATAAGCGGCATTGAAATTAGATTGAGTGCTATGGAGTGTTGTTTGAAAAGACGATTGATGCTGGAGGCAAGGAACAGAAGAGACTGTTGCACAAAGTAAGGAAGAGAATAATGTTGCGTTTTCAGTCATTCGTCAGAGTTCTTCATCTTGTCACACTCTTTCTTCCTTGCTCTCAAAAATAGGTCATATTTAATGTTTGTTTTACCGTGTTTGACATACAGTTGTGTACATACAGTATCTCTGTGGCTTTCAGACCAATGTAAAAACCTCCTCGTCTTTGTTTTATTGCCCTTGTGTAGGAGATGAGGTGCTTTATCACAGAGATGAGCACGCAGACTGAGGGACAGCTACAGGACAGTAGAGGAACGAGACAGTTGCTTGTGAAGCACTGATCAGTTCTGGTGAAGTTAGTATGATTAATCCTACGTGGGGAATTGCTGCAGAGGCTGAATTTGGTTGGTGCCCGCTGTTTCCCTGCTGTGGCGAGCAAAGATGAATGGACCTGTCACAGCTATTATTGGCTATCTCCCCCCTCCATCACAATACGGGCTGGTTGACTCTGATAATCCTCTCTGCACTGAGGGGATCCTCTGATCCCTGCTAGACCCAGGTGTCTGGCCTCTGCGCTTTCATTCAGCATTTGTCAAGATGACTAATGCACTTAACTGTGTGTGAAAATACATATGGTGATACATACACACGGGCGCCTGAACACATAGAACAGTTTGAATCACAATAAATAGCTGTAAGGTGAAATCAGGAGGGGATGTACAAGACAGATTAACATTTAATGATATTTTCGAGCAGTATGACTGACGTTTCCATTTGCACTATTGATTTACCACTTAAACATAAACAGTCGTCAATAGGACTGTTGTGTACAATGCCCCTGAGACATTTTACTGCTACAAAATGAGACCAATCATCAACCCTTGAATTGTTTTAAGTAACTTGTGTTGTTCTAACTAGTCGATCAACTGCTTTTCCCTCCAACCTTTGAGAAACAATTGCTGTTCTACGCAGAAAAATAATCAGTTTTTCCATTTTAATGGCATCCACAGTCTCAGTAAGAGTGTCTGCATAAAAACACCCCCTAAAACACTCTCACAAGCCTTTGTCTTCAACCTGAAGTCCTCTCAGCGAGCCTGCTGGATGTGAATCATAGTTTCAGAGACTGATTTCAAAGAATGGTGGGAAACTTCCCAGACTACTGCATCATTCATAATTATTTATTTGCACTTTTCCTCAAGTTTGCTCCTAACAATAAAAATTATTATAATCCTGAATGGGTAGAAATGAAAAATGTTGGTAATAATAAATTTGATGGGAAAGTTGGTGGAAAGAGTCATGAATGCCCTATGTTGCAGTTGTGCTCACAATTACCCAAAACCTCCACATGGAAAAAACTAATATTTTTCCAAACTAAACCGTCTGTTATTGTTATATTTTCCTTTTCCTTTTTTTTTACAGGACCAAATGCCTGTTAGTACAAGTGCAACACATACTTTGGGCAATGTCGTGTTGTCAAAATGAGCTGCTGTTCATTCTGTTCTGCTGTTTACTTGAGGACTGTGCGGTAATGTGCAACACATTATAGTAACAGCAGGTCTGATTGTTTTGCATTAGTCTGGCTGTAAACATCGTCTGATCTGGAGTTTAGCTGTTGTTGTACTGCGCTACACAAACCTGGGTCCTCTTTTACCTGCTGAAATTTGAAGTATTTTCAGATCACATATTCTCAATTCAAGCTAAAGACACATTTCACCAAGAATAACATTCACTTTTATTAGAGAAGATTATGGCGGTTGGCTTTATCAATTAAAACAAATTACTATCATTTTATTTAAAGTCTTGGTTCAGTGCTCTCTTTAGTAGTTCTTTATACTCTTTTGGATTTTTACAACATTGTTCTAATAGGCCATTATTTTTTAAAGCAATAGTCGCAGACTGTTATGTTGTGAGTAATCATTGTTTCTATGGAAATAGTAATTTTTTTTATGATACACTGTATAGGCTTTTTGGGAAATATTAATGCTTTGAGAGCCCATATCCTTCCATATCAGTGATTATATGTATGTTCTGTCCTTCTTTATCCAGTATACTTGGATTGATAAGTTCAGAGCCTGACACATAAAGAAGTAAGCAAACATGGAAACGCCCTTTGCTGTAGGAAGATTTCTTTTTTTGCAGAGCAATGAAAAGGAAATCTGTCACACTAGGATTAAACTCAATTTTGTTTTTGTTGGAATTGAAGCTGGGCATGTCTTTTTCAGGGGGGGCTCAAGGCCCAATTCCATTAACACTTTTAATGGAAATCTAGTGCCAGTGTAAGCCAATGTGCTAATTTTTTACTTAATCAGTGTGATTGTGAGTGTTAAAATTTGGCTCTTTAATTATCACATTAAAACTGTGATAAAAAAAAAGTGATAGTTTAGACCATCTTGGACCAAAGGAGTGGTGCAGAGTCTGGGCGTTTTTCTGCTGACAGGCATAAATATATATTTCTTCACATTGGTGCCATTGTAAGTTTTTTTAATCACATACTGAAAACACCACCAATATGGAAAACACATGCCACAGCATAATAAATAAAAGAACATATATGAATTTTAATACTAAACCATAGACTTAAGAAAAATACATTTGGCAAAAAAGTTGTGGTAATTTTTGACAAAATACTCTTATTCAAAGGCAAAAGCACAATTATTGACATACAAATCTAATTAATTTTTCAAATTAAGTCACTGAACCCAAGGTAAAATCCCATGGATGCAGAATAAATATTTTGCTTTTGCTGCTTACACTCTGCCAGCAGTAATGCAGTGGCTCTGAACAGACTGAAGTGAGGTTTGGGGATCACTGTGACCTTCTCAGTGGCCTGAGAGTGTGTTGGCATAGCATGACTGATGCAGATTGTCATAGATGGAGAAAGAGAATGGAGCACATACTCAG
>OMOW01030030.1:0-10117 GCA_900312555.1 Lamprogrammus exutus
AGCAAGGGATGCGACCTTTGGGATGGGATGGAACAACTTCCAGCAGGCCGTGCGCCACGTTCGGCCCCCGCGTTCACGTCCTCATATTTACGTCTGAATCCAGAGGCGATTCGGAGAGGAAGCAGAGGGAGAGCGTTGTAATCAGTGAGTCGCTTTGCATATCCAAACTTCCTTTTACAGGCATCAGAGGGGCCCGCCACTCCGTACGACCGGCAGACTACGGTGGCCAAAGGTGGGAGCCATCCAAACACTCTGGGGGGCCCCCGTGGAAACTGACATCGGTTTGTGTGACATTACCACATTGCAGTTATCAGAATTTCATAACCGCAGTATCTGGAGGCCAATTGTGTTGGGAAAAATTTAGGTTCCAATTCTAAGCCATGACCCACATAGCTTTTGTCCGGCCTGAGGAACTGAAACACAGTCTACCAGCTACAACAGGTCAATCATGACTACTAACAGGATTTCCTAACTACAACCACAGCATTATAACGCAGCACTGCAGAGAAACGTAATATCACATAAATAAAAGCACGATGAATTCAACTGTTGGGCGTCTCGGCACACACGGCGTCAGAGTTTGCATACGGCCATGGTTACAAGTCAGCTCATCAGCGTGGGGAGATATGCGTATCATTTTCCAGAGGACAAATACAACTGTTGCTCGCCGCGCCACACCCAGTGTAAACATATCTCTGCCATATTCATACATGACATGACACAGGTACACGCTGCAGAGCTTCATCTCAAACACCACACAAAGACAACCAACCGAGCAGGGCTTGGATAATAGTTTACAGGCTGTAAAAATAAACCCTCTTACCCATCTTCCTCTCGGCACATTATGGCCGCATGCATAACCGATCGCATAATTCATTGTAATTACGAACGCACATGTTTTCTTTGACCGTCTCGCAGAGCTCAAAATTAAACCGCAAAAATGTTTTAAATGGTTGAACTCACTATTGTGCGCAGTCGATGAGCTGGTACTCATTGGACCTCTCAAAGCACGCCTTCACTCCTTCATCGTCCCACAGCTTCTTTGCGTGATCAAAGAACTCCTGTTCAAGAAGAGAAGACATTTAGCAACATCAAGTGACAGGTAACAGACAATAACATACATAATGATTTACGTAAAGACTTAAACTCGGAGCACAATGTAGTGACGTAAAGGTCAGAGGCCTTTGAATTACATTCATACCGTTATAAAACAGCAAAAGCAAACTGACCGGGGACAAATACATTGGACACACACTCAGGAATGTAGCTGATGGTAAACCCACCTAAACCTCCTTGAAGCAGACATCGTCCTCCTTTTTTAGCTCATATAAATCATCGTGCTATAAACTCAGAGCACACGTTAAGTAATGTACCATTCCTGAACGCTCAACGTAGGATCCAGAGCATTAGCTGACGGTTTGTCTTATCATCAAAGAGAGTTCATAGTTTACTCATCATCATTTGTCCTTACAACACAACCAACGCCAAAACCGTGCCCCATTTTATTGCCAGTATCTACAGTGCGTCTGCGTTATGTTAGCGGACACCTCGCATGTTGAGAACATACAAAGCACGTACAGTATATCATGTGTTCAGTAAGTTACTATTAACTACGACTGCTACTAAATCATTTGGAAAGGTGCGAGCACCAACTCTGAAAATGTAATCTAAATGTCATAAAACACAAGCTGCCACCACAAGTGTTTAGCCACATAAACAATCTAACTCATCCACAGAAATCTGGTGTCAGATTTAAAGTTACATACATACACACACACACACACACACATACACATACATACATTCACACTGCTCAACAGAAACACGGTCTACTTCGATGAAGGCAATTAATGGATTTTGTTTGGTAAAGCCGTTTAATCAGACTGAAATCAGCATACACAGATGTCGGTGTACCCTGAGTAACAGACCTGGATTATGTGATTTTAAGTTAATTTACTCAAGCATGTCAACGATCCATTGTCTTCTAATCACAGCGAGCAAACAAGTCCATGTCCGCATGCATTTCCTCCACTGGCTTTCCCTCATACGCCGATAAAGCATCAAGTTGGGAATATACAACGAATGACGGAATCCTAGTGATTACGCCGCATTTCTGCCTTACTCACAGTACAGAATCAGAAAAAATGTGAATCTAGATTTGAATTTGAATTTCATGTAAACATGTTGGCTGAGCTGCTTACCCTGATGCCTTGCTCAAGAGCAGTGTAGAACGAGAGCGGGGAGAACTAAATGATTTACAGAACAACATCTATATTAACACTCTTATTTTGAAATCCCTCTCCAGTTCAACGACGCTCTCCGAAGTGGCGACCTTTTCTTTCCTACACGGAGGAGCTTTTTCATACAGTCGATGTCTTATAGGGGAAACGATTTACAGTCAACAAAATGTAATGAATATCCTTCTGATTGCGCCTTAACAGGATCACTTAAGACATCTCCTCCAAAAGTAGTTGAACACAATACCACATCGGAATACACCAAAGTAAAAGCAGAAGCGTTTATAACGTATACATTTTAAAAAACGAGTACTAGAGTTCTACCTCTGTTTATCAATAGCTGCAGAGAGTTTCTCGTTTACTTCCTCCATACAGGTTCGCCAGCACTTCCTGAATTCCAACTCATGACATTCTGGTCACAAGCCATGTTCTCTAAACTCTAAGCCTGAACATGGAGCTGATACACAGTATGTGGGTACTGTTTAATTGTGTTCCCCGCTGTAGCAATTTATATATATTTTTCCGATCTCCCTAAACACACAAATGTTGCAGCGCTCCTGCAGAATTCATCCATAGGCATGATGCTGTCAGAGACTATATATAGTCTCAGTTCTTCAGCTGACTTCCTCCTCCTGGACAATGGTGTGCATTATGAGGCGAGCTCATCTTATCAATGACTCTGAGACATGCAGCTCTGTAGGCCCTAAACAAAGATGATTGCGCTAATATCCGTCCTCGCCTCCTAGCCTGTGCACATGTCTCCTCCTCTCGCCTGGAACGACCACATGACCCTCTGCACTCCGCACTGGCTCTGACTGGGGGAAGAGGGTGAAACTCGCCCCCGAACCAGAGTGGGGAGAAGGAGCCTGATAGATGATCACATGCTCGGGGAGATCTCCTCTCGGCAGATCCGGTGATTAAGTTCAACATGGAGGGATCCGCTAATCCAGTCCTCAGGAGTCCGAATATATGTTTACTCCCGTTTCTGGTACGACGCGCACAAATATAGGCTCAGCCTTCTGCACACAAACAGGCACAAGTCGGGGAGAGGCTGAACTTTGATAAAAACGTTTACTTTCTATACCAAAGACTGTGGTTTGACACGTTATCCTAACTTTCTGCAGTAACAATACAGTTTTCAACAGTATCTTTGCCTGCTACAACACTGATACACCACACACACACCCTGCCTCTCAGTCATGATTAACAAAGGACATGGGGCCATATTTGCTCTCTCGCCCGTATTTGCTTTCACCTCTGTTGCAGCCCAACTCTAATACCCATCTCGACTAATATCAATACGTTTCAACCGCAGTGATTACATTTTAGTGCCATTATTTCTGCAGGTTTGGGTTTTTAGTGTCGTGTTTAGCAGACAACGACAGACCCAAACAACAGGAAGGAAGGGCCAGACAAACGCTGGACTTGATGGAGAGAGGAGGAGCGGGCGGAGGGTGGATGGGGCAGAGTTTGGTCCTCAGGGCTCTTTTCCACGGAGGCGTGTGACACTGGGCCTTTGAATAAATGCAGTGTGTGCTGCAGTGCCCTACAGAGGAACTGATAACACAGAAAGAGACCAGGAGGGAATCTGCTTTAACACAAGCTTTTTTAACTCTTTCCTGCGTGCTTCCCGGCCGCATTTCCACTCTTCATCCATCACCAATCATGAGATGCTGGTTCTGTGCGTGGCTTCACCAGAACCGGGTCTCAACTCAGATCATCGAGTTGGGTATGGGATCTATGTTAACGGTGTAAAGTTTCAGGTCGTACAGTCAGGTGAAAGCGCTCGAATTCTAGCTGGGCTGTGTGACCTAAAAATTTCTGCCGCAGTATAATATGAATATTAGTTGGTAATGATATATCATATTACAGATTTTGGAGGGAAACATATCTGCAGACTAGAATAACAGTGATTGACAGAGACAACAATACGAGCAACCTTACGACCTCAAAATGAAACATATGAGCGGGCGAGAGGGAACGTTTGAGAAATCCAACACGACTTGTGTCCGATTGTTATTTCCATTTCCTCACTCGCCTTTCCCGGCACGCAAATCCGAGTTTCTCTGCGTGAAAGGAAAAGTGCACCGTGAGCATCGTGTAGAACTCACCACATGTAAAGCTGCGCCGCTCTTAACAAAGCTATGTCAGTCAGCACATTTACATGCACATTAAGACGTCAATTCTACTCTAATTAAGGCAATAAATCTATTTTTTCAAAGGGCATGTAAACACCAAAATTGTTGAAGTTGGCATAAATCGACTTTTACGATTAACAAACCTAGATTATGTGATTCTACTGTGATCCATTGTCTGATAATCTGAGTAAGCGATCGCAGCATGCATTTCCTCACCTGGCGTGCTTCCTCTAACACAGTGATTTACTCATTAAGTTGAGTAGTTTATCGCCTGTACTCACTTTAAAAAACTTTTGTAATATTGCGATTAAGGCAATATGTTTTTTTTGCACACATTACGTATACACCTTAATGTAACTGTCACAAATCGTATGCTTACTCAGAGTAACAGACCTTGATCACGCAATTGTAAATCAATTTATTAAAAGGCACGTAAACATCTTAATCAGTTTATGCCGCCTCGTGTGCATTTCCTCAATGGGCACACTCGCCTCATATTGCGATGACACAACATGAATCCTATTGTCTCTGTGCGTATATACAGCTTAATCACATTTTTTTACCTTTAATCACAGTTAGGACAAACACTCTGAGTAATGAGTGCACTCAAACGTACTGACTGTCTGCATCTACAGCGTGAAACCAGTACTACTGCGTGACTCCTACTGTTGGAATGCGCTCGTCTTGTCTCGCAGCATCACTGCTGAAGAGCTACAAAGTACAGCAAATACTGTTCAAATATCCAGGCAATGTTGTTTATTATTATTTATTTAAATTAGCACGGTGATCCTATTGCTTCTGGTTGCTTGGACCGTGTTTTGTAGCCTACAGCGAGCGACAGAGCACCCACAAGCGATTATTTTCCCCATATTCAGCTGGCAGCAAGTAAGCAAGCAGATCCTGGTTGAGAACATGGAGATATCTCATATCACAGGTTTCCTCCTTTACTGGAATTCCTTTGGGTAAAGTTTTGAAGTGACCTCTGGCCTTAGAGCAAAATGTACAGCAACAGCAAATAATCTCGATTCCCTGCATGCATAGCAGCCAGCCAAGAAGCTCCAAGCCAGTCGTCACTGTTTTTATTGGATTTTAATAGAATGTGTATTAGGTAACAGTCACCCAGTGTAGAGACAGCTGACTTTCAAAGGCTGCTTCAGTTTAATAGTACAGACTTCAGCCAAAAGTAAACAACAGAAAACGAGAGAGGGAGTGACTGTTCAAGGCTGTTCATCTTTCATAACATCTTTCCAAAAGTAAACCGGTCCTGCATACCATCCATCCTTTGCCCCATATCACAGACCATTAAGTCATCAATTAGAGGGAAACAAATTTCTGGACTGCACCATTTTATCATTGCGAAATCACAAATCAGCAGAAAAACCTGAACGACGAGGTAAAATTCCAGACTTGTTAGGCGCCGCGGCCGCAGCTCGGCACGAGGCTGGTAATGTCCTGTGACAAAAAGTCATAATTATGGGTTGGTCCGTAAACTGACATTAGACAACATTCAGTAACGTGACACACTCACCGACGGTCGCTTGGTGCACACCGGCGTAGCAGCTGTGTAGGTTTCACCCAATGAATTAGTAAAGTAACTCTCTACTCTAGTAAACGGACAGAAATAGACTGAGGTAATTCTGAACTTAGGTACATATAGTGCGTCTCACATTTCACGGCAATACAACAACCAATTGTGGACTTGTAGCTTAAAGGAAACCCAAACCGAACTCTAACCGCTGTAGACCTGATCTACATCTGTGAGAAGAAACATTCGTCTATCTAAAATAGCCAATCGACAGTGGCTGTGAGTGGACTTTAACGTGTCTGATAGGAAGCCACGCCGTGCTGAACAGGAGGCTCGGCGCTCATTTGAATTTGCTCCACTTCGGCTGACGGAGGCTGTTGGGTGGCTAGCATAGCTCCTGCAGCGGCATTTGTTTCCATTTGCATAGACGACCGTTTGTATCGGTCCCTTTCCTTTCCTACTGTTATCCCTCGCTGCTGCAGGGAAAGAAGAAGAGGACGCTTTGATGACGAAGGCCAGGGGCTATCAAAACCAAGCATGTCAACTTACATACATGACAAGTGGAGAGAATCTTGTTTTCCAACGTTATCAGTCGTGAGGCCGCAAAACTTGAAAACAAATCCACCCTAACTGCACTAAAAACTACTGACGGTGTACGCGTCATTTCTGTGATTATTTTGGTGTTTTTCTTATTCCTGTGCTTAACTATCCAAACACACGTCATGAAAATGTGTGTAAAGCTTTTCCAAGCAGAGTTACTGCTCAGCTTGCAGTTTTTTAAAATCTCTAAATTGTCATTACTCAGGAGTAAGGCGTAGTATTATTCATAGATGTATCACTACAGTTACATCTTTAGCCATCAGGTGACCAGATGTATACATTTTGGTACCTGTAGCTTCTCTGTGTCTGTGATTATTGCAGGTTCCAGCCACTCTCATATCATCTCTCACCATTAAAAAGGCTTCTTCTACGACAAAACATTCGAGTTATAGATTTGGGTTTCATTTTCGTCCTAAATGCAATAACGTAGAGTGACACACAGTGGATGAGACACAGCAACGTGCCAGTATGATTCAGATTTATCATGGTGGAAGGCAGGGAAAGCAATATTTTAACCGTGTCAGGTCCAAAGAGATCTGAATACTTTGATTAATCAGTTTGGAAAAAGTTGCAGACAGAACACGAGTAGAGCAGTTACCAATGTCCTAAAGAGCGACAACCAAAGCCTTCAAAAACACAAACTTAACACCACGTCTCATCACTATCAGTCTCTCCACGAGCACATAACCAGAACAGGGAACCCCATCTGCTAGAGTCTACTTCCACTTTCCATCAGGTTAAGGGAAACTGGGTTTGAAAAAAAAATAAAAAATCAGTCTGCAACACCTCCTCCCAAATCAGAACGCAGCGAAATTTGAAAATCAGATTGACGACGTTACAACAAAGCTGACGCTCATTTTGGAATGACTTGCTTGACCGTGACATCATCTCAACAGTTTTCTAGCAACGGCACAAAAAAAGAAAACGCTTCCACATTTCTAAACGGCGCCAACAGGTGAAAGCCACAGGTACGCCACTGGCCTTGTTGCTGCCCTGCCGTATTGGATGTCACGCCTGGTGGCACTAAGTGACAATGTAGCGGGGACGCTGACGACACGAGTGAAGCCCGAGACCGATGACAAGCGCGGCGGACACTCCAAACAGAGCCGTGTTGTTCCCCGTGTCCTGTCCGGGCCTGGGAACTCTACGGCGACTCTCCCCGTGGCCCTTGGCCCTCGCACGACGCAAACATCAAAACAAAACCAGGCTGGTGCTGCCATTGTCAACATCCTCGCAGTAGGCCCTGTCAGAAAATCAACACCATTTTAATTGATATTCTTATGATTAAATAAGCTTGAACATTTACAACCAGAACGTAACTGAGAAGCCCCCTCACAATACCTCATTTGCTGGTGTCAAAAGTGTTTCTAATCTTCATTTATAACCAACTGCAGGGTTCTAAAAATGTTTACCTGAGATAAAACAAGAGTGTGACATTAAACCAACCAATAACTGAAACTTTAAAATTGCTTAGCGAAACTGCTGTTAATTCTACCACAAATAAAAGTACAACATACTAAATAGAGACGAGCTGACATCAAAAAAAAAGCCAAACCTCCAAAATTCACGGTACAGTTCGATGTCATTGTCTTATTGCTGCATCGCCCCGTCCGTTTTGAACAAGGAAGACTTTCAAAATCATGTAAAACACGATCTACTTTTCCAAAGCATGACCTCACAGTGTCGGCTGGTCACAAAGCGGAAAGAATCACATGATCCTCAAAATTGCATTTCAATCTACATGTCTGTTCCGCCTGCAAAGAAGAAACAGAAGCACTCGGAATCCAACTGTTGATCTCATAAAGTTGTCAGTTGGATGTCTTGGATATGAAGACCTCCTGAGGAAAATAAAATGCCTGTAGCTTTGGTTTGTTAAAAAAAAAAAGGGGGTGAAATTAAAATACTTTTCCTCTTTTATGGTGAAAACACATCTGATGCCCCTGCGCTGTACGAGTTAAGGTCTCCATTGGTAACTATGGGACTCTTACCAACAGCAAACTCTCTTGTCACACACATCCAACAATCACACGCAAAGACGAACCGTCAGAAGCCTTAAAGCAAACAAATATACGACACTAACCCATATTTCTCTCACACATTTGCAAGTGTGCACGCATACAGCGCAAACGTTCCAACTTCACGCACATCTTACCTGTGAATAGTCGAAGTCGGAGAGAGGCGCTATGCTTTTGATGTATTCGATTCTGAATTGGTCCTCTGGGTTGGCTAGTGGGACTGGGGGTATTAAAGTGCTCATCGCAGACACTATAGTCTACAAAGCAGAAGTAGTGAGAGAGAGAGAGAGAGAGAGAAACACAAGCATTACACAGGATAAATACAGGCAAAAATCTAATCGTAAGCCTGTCTAATCGGTGAAATGGGATTGACATGTTCAATCTGACAACAGAGAACGGGAGCAGATGAGGCGGCGATAGCGGGGAAACTCACCACTATGGCATCCTTCACGTTTTTCCGAATATCTTGGATTTTCTGTTTCTTTTCTCTGCATGAGGACAGAATAGAAGTGTGGGGCAATGGTTACAAAATTCTCAAGCACAGCAAACCACAAAAGACTTATCACCGAGGTGGTTATGGGGTAGATAAAGGTTACTGCCAGGCTATAGGGTAAAGTCGGGCGACGTAGCTGAGAATATGTGCATGGAGAGAATATATACTTAAGATGAAACATTGTGGCAGATTTACTGATTTCTAAAAAAAATAACCATATCCATCTTCCTTGATACATACTTTTTGATTTAATACATCCACGGGATATTCACAGGGCAGTGACATGTACTAAGCCTGTTTAAAATAGACCACTGCTAAGATCAATGCAATGCAAGGCCTTGCAGCAAAACAAATCATCAATACGCCTGTGTGGATCACAACCTATCACCCTCTGATATGAAACAGGAAGCAGTGAATTTGGCATCTGTGTCACAGCGAAGCCTCACGTATGTACGAGACTGTATATGTGAAGCAGAAGGGGGGGAAAGACATTAGCTGCTTTGCATGGGATACTGGGCCCAACAGGCGCTGCAGTGCCTGGGGAAAATCATTCACAGCCTGTATCCTGGCCTCCACAGTCTTAATCATTAGGAGAGAAGCCATAAGAATGAGCAATTTGATCATTTTTGAGGCAGTTATGCGTTTAAGAAGCGTTACAGAACAGCACTCACTCCGCGTTGAAGCCGTTGACGTGTAGAATCCTCATTTGCTTCACAATGGTGCTTTTTCCGGACTCTCCCGCACCTTCGAAGATAAAACACGAAACAAACACGTCAAAATATCGCCGAGCAACACCGGCGAGGACATCCCGGCAAGCGTAAATACAAAAACCAACTAATGTTTTTTGGGGAAATGAAGCCAGTTAATTGTAGGCTGCGGAGCTTCCATCAATATCCACCCCCATGACATATTATTGCAAGCGCTGTCAAATGGGGCTACGTGTTCGGTAAACGAAAGGGATTACGGTTAGATTTCAGAGACCGACACACAGAAAGCAGTCTTACCCAGTAATAAAAGCCTGTGGGTGGCTTTATACGCCCGTCGTTCCTTTTGTAACTGTTTGTCTATCTTTTTATTAGCCTCTCGGTGTGCCTTTTCGTCGATGCGTT
>OMOW01030048.1:0-12299 GCA_900312555.1 Lamprogrammus exutus
TCTTTTCCCCCTCCCACTGTATTTCCCTCCTCCTCTCTACCTCGCCTCTCTCGCCATTCATCTTCAGGTCCTCTGTCCATCTCCCTTCTCTCTCCCTCCCTCCACTTTCTCCATCTCTCTGTCAGGCCCAGCTCTCTCCTTCCTCTTCCTCCGTCTGGCAGTGGAGCGGCTCCACTCTTGCTGACAGTGCTGTTTGTGGGAACTGAGTGCTGAGCTTCACAGCCCCCTCGCCTCCCATTGCCCCCCCTCCACCTCCTCATCCACCTCCTCCCTCCCTCCATTTCTCCAGCCTCCCACCTACACACCCCTCCAGGCAGGGGAATTAACCTTCCAGCCATGGGTTGCTGGGCTTAATGACTGTCTGTGGAGCCAGCTTAGACCACACAGCCCAGCTGCTAACATCTGGGCCACACACACCCACTCACACAAGCTACATTCATACACAAAGACAGATACCACACACATAGCGAATACTGGCACGTGTGTAATACACATAACACAAGGTTATATTTCTTGAGTTGTGGCCTGACAAGGGTGTGTGCCTATCAGTCAGTCTCTGTTGCCTGATGTGTATGTGTCTGTGTGTGTGTGTGTGTGTATTTTCATTGATTGCACATGTAGTGTTATAGTTACTGCATGACTGGGCTGGCTGACCCCTTGGTGGAAAAATGGAAGAATGAAGGCATCACTGTAACTGCTTTCGTGCTTCATACGGTACAAACAGCACTGGGAAAGAACATGAAAAATACATGCATGTGGAAAATAAATATGACCTTTAAATTGTCTTGCTAGCGGAGCTTTCAGTATGTTTCACTGAGCAAATGGTGATATTCTCCAGCCACCATTCGCTTGGAAGTATATAATTGACAAAAAAAGGGGGAAAAGCAATATTCAGCAACAAATCAAATATTCTACTGTTGAAAGTGAATTCTTTGGCCTGCCTCTGTCTCCATCTCTGCAGTGGAGCAGATCACCCCAGGAGTATTCACTATAAGAAATACAGTTATGTGGATACTCGCTATTCCATTCATTATGTATGAGCATAAATGTTACAAACTAGCAGCTGTGAAGACATCCATGTAGCTGCGGTTCTTCCGAGCCAGCACAGTGAAATGCTCAATAATTGGGCCCCGGAATACTCACAATAAGATAAATACTATTGTTCTACTTTTTAAATGGTCACGATGTCGGTGTAATAAACATAAATAATAAAACTACGGCAATTTATGTGAATACTTTTGCAGCCAAAGCATCGTTGTTTTTTTTAACTTTTACCTTCCATTCAGGTGACCCCACTGCAACCACAATCACCCCTTCATTATTTACTCTGTCTCTCTCTCTCTCTCTCACTCTCTCTTTCTCTTTCTTGTCTGTTTGCCTCCGTCTCAGAGTAAGGAGTGATAGAAGGGGGGAGTCCCATTGGCATTCCTTAACATCTCCGTTGCTCACTCGTGTTCAGAGAGCCATCTGTAGATCAGGAAGACAAAAAGACGCTCCTGAGCCTTGGCGTCACTCAACAGGTAAGCACAGCGCTGCTTTTCTATCATGCAAATTCACACACCTTTTCAAAGATTCTTGGCTTCTTTTTTTTTTTAGAAGGAGGTGTGTGTGTGTCTGTCTCCTTCTGTCTGTGCACCCATGGCAGACAGATGTGCTGGAGTTGGTGGAGGTTGAAAGAAGGTTTTTGCCTTTCTGTCTCAACTTTTCCTGAGGAGAGAGTGTGTGTGTGTGTGTATGTGTGTAGTGCAGTCAGAGTAATCCAGTAAACTTGAAGACTTTGAGCTGTGGGGTGCAGAGACAAACTGCACAAACACAATACCTGGGTTTCTTGGAGTGCTTTGAAGTTCAGCTCCAAATTCAAGTTCAGCCTCTCGCAAACTGCTGGACCACGTCTGATTTATCCCATCTCTTGCTTGAAGTCTATTCTCTCTGTACTTAGCATGTCCAACCATGATCAAACTGCAAGAATGTCATCTTTTAATACACAATTAATGATCTCTATGTGTTTAGAATCTGTCGATATTCTATTCTGCATCTTTATCAGCAGCTAGGCGTTCACACAAAACCTACAGTAATTGGACACACAGTCAACTGGTGAGCTTGGTAAGAGGTTAGGTCGGTATTAAGACGTTAGACCACATCTGAATTGGATGGCTGCGTGGAGGTTGAAACGTCATTTTCTGAGCATTGACTGATTTCATGGGCTTGCGCATTCAATCAGGACAGAGTGTATTGAGTCGTCTGATGATGTTATGAAAGACGCCATTAAAACGCTACCTGTCAGGGTTACGCTGAACGGTTCAGCTATATGTCTGATGCCCTTGGGGGAGAGTGACAGCCTCGTCCCTGAAAACGAATCAAATTTCACCTAAAACTTTCTAATTTGCATATGAAAGACGTTGGTGAGGGACAAGGTGAAAAAGTGCAAAATTTGGCAATGAGTACTCTTATATTGAAAGATGAGTGTAATCACCCTTGTTTCTCACATTAATCCTATGTTTAATTTTAAGCCACTGTAAAATGGCACCATGTAGTCAATCCACAAATACAACCTCAAAACCTGTCCAAGTTTTTCATACAAAGAAACCAAAAACGCTGCCAAGGAATGAACATTCTTGCTGCTCGTGGTGTTTTTTAATCAATTAATGTGGGTATGACAGGGTGATGGTAATGTAGGGAGGTCAGGCAAGCTGTGTCTGCTCTCATTAAGTGTCCCAAAGCAAGTGCTGAGTCATGAGACCAGCAGCAGGGAGAGGAGTGTGTCTTCACCACTTGTCTCCCCCTCACTGTGGAGCTGCAGCTAGAGTTCAACATTCTGAAAGGAGGAACTTTTGCCTTTTTTATTACAGGCATAAAAATGATCAGTCAATATTAACATTCAGCAAGGTGTAATGCATCTGTGTGTTTGCTTGCATACATATGTGAGAAATTAGAGGAGAGGGAGACAGATGCAGAGAAGGCGGCCACATTTAACCTCAAAAGGAATTCCTTCTTTATTCAAGAGGGAAGCGATTGCCATTGTGTGTTCAAAGTGTAAAGTGGGAGCTCTGAAATACACAAATGTTTTGAGAGGGAGAAATAATTGAGTGTGAGTTAATTCTTATCAAAGCCTGTTGGAGTGCAACTAATCGACTGAGGGGAGATGCGTCAAAGAGCTGTTGCCTTCAATTCATTTTGTCTATTCAGATGAGAAAATATTTAGTTTTCAATTAAGTAAATCACTATTATTTGTTCCAGTCGCGCAGCAGATAAATTGGAGTGATTATAAACTGACGTAAAATGCGCTGAGGGATATTCCAGGTCAAATAAAGAAGTGTTTGCTGTGATGGGCACAAACCCACAGTACCGCTTACAGTTTCCACACCAAACTGTCCCCCTTAATAATATATAATAATAAGATCCATTCACAACAAGATCCTGACATTAAATCATGACAAAAATACTCATAATCCAGGAGCCAATACCTGCAAAAAACAAATGCAGTATGTTAATAGGTAAACACAAATAATGCATTTTAGACAAATATTCATACACATATTCACAAATATATAAAAAATTGCATTTGAGACTTTACAGATACAATAATGAGGAAAAAATACAGTTATAACTGGTAGTGTTATTGCATATTTTACCATATTTACCACAAATCAATAGTTTACAATATTGTTATTTTCCCACAGCATGCATTGTGTCATATTATCATAATGTATTGTGGCATACCTGAGCAGTGTTAAATGACACCACAGAGGTCTTTATAACATCCACTCACAATCTTACAGGTACTTTTGGAATGGTGAACTTCTCAAGACTCATCAGAAATCTTGCAAAAGCCACTGCAACGTAGAAAGCTCCTCTCCTATGTAAAACACGAATAGCTGACACTGCACAAGTGAAGCAGATCCTATAAGTGCCTTTAAAATTGCGATTGGATGCGAATAAAAAAAACAAAAAACCTCTGCAAGATATTTTAGCATATATTGCTTATAGATTTTCTTACCACGCTAATTTTTTTATTTTTTGCTTGATTGTTCCAGGTCGTCTGAAAGTCAAGGTATCGGTGGCAAAATGGACTTTTTGTCATCGTGGATTCTCTCTGCTTCAGCACTATGCATTTTCTGCCTGCTGTCAGGTAAGAGAGCCGGATGTCTCCGCACCATGGGGCCGTCATTACACGAGCTGCGGCCTAATGGGACGTGTCCGCGTTCAGTCCAGTCCGCTAAATCGTTTATGTACATACACGGGTTGATTGATTTTTGAGGTTTTGAGCCTATAAACAATAGATGCAGGTATTTTTCTATGTAATTTCTTTCCACAACTATGCAACACGCTTCTACCAACAACACTAGAGTTTCTTTTTCTTCGCTGAAAAATTATACTCAAAAAATGTAAAATAAAGCAATATTCAAAAACACAGAAGGAATACTATTATGTCCACAAAGATATCACAGCCTTTGCTCACTTCCTTACAGGATAGGTCAGGCTCAGAACATATCAATCAAGTGTCGATTTGGCTATGATTGCAAACACACATTCCCTTCGCAATGCGTCTACTCAACCAACAGATTTACATGAACGATGCAAATGTAAGTCAGTGAGACTAACATAGTTGAGACTGTGAGGATTCCACTTACATAATTTGTTAACGGCAGTATGTAAATATAGTTCTGCTTCCACCTTTTTACTATCTGAACAACTGGAACTCGAACAATCAACTTAAGCCGATGATGTTTTAATTCATGCTGGGATTATCCTTCTCATCCATTATTGCAGTAGTAAACTATTGCTTAGTCAAGCAGTAAACTTGCATCTGCTTCTTTTTTTCTGACCATTCTGCCCCTGAACTGGAAGCCTCAGGTGGAAAGGAATATTTTGTTCACTGGTTTATTTATGACTATGGGGAAATTCACTCTCAAAGTGTTAATGCTTCACCCGGATACTCAACTCTCGTATGTTCAAAAGCTAGATCGCTCCATGCATGTATGCAGAGTGATGTGTACAAAAAAAAAGGTTTTTTGCTGTTTGTTTCGCTCAAGGTTAATCTGTTCAGCACGCATGATATGGAGCGGCTGATGTTATCCTTGACAGTTCCCATAGAATGGACATGCCCCGTTCGTTCCCTCACCTGTGTCATTGAGTGGTGTGTACTGAAAATAAAGAAGAAGTCAAATAATTCCACTTTCCAGCTCGCTATTATGCAGTGTTTACTCTTTTGCTAGTTGCCATGGAGATTACCACAATGCGTTGCCGCCCACAGAATTTCTTACTTAATGTATCATTTTGTCGCGGTACGTCGAGAGTGCAGCTTGGACCCAGGGTCATCCGTGCTTTTACATCTGGCAAATTCCTACTCACCAAGAAGTGGATTATAGTCTTGAAAAAATAATAATACACTTGTGTACAAACTCTACACAATTTCTTGGTCTTGTAAAGTAGAAAAAAATGGAAAGGTGGGTGCAGAGAAGAATTTTATCTCTTATTTCTAATTTTTTAAATAAAAAAAACGTTAAATCAAAAATCTGGAAATCAAAAATCTGATTCTGGAAATAGCATTTGCAGCACAAAGACTATGTAGATTATACATTTGCTGTTATTTAGTCATTTGAGGGTCTTGTTTGTAATCAGCTGCTCATGCATTTTATCTCTATTTTCGTCTCCACTCTGTATTAATGAAAGTCTATTCAGAGCTGTCCTTGCCATCAAAGGACCTTGTTTACTGTCAACTAAGGCGTCTTCTCACAGAAAGAAAAACAGTGCGTGGATGTGTGGCGGCGCAGTCTGGGTGCAAATTTTGTTTGCTTTTCAAGAATGTGGTTATTTTTAGATGAGAATCTGTATTAACGTAAAACAACAAGCCTTACAGAGAAGATGGAGAAGAGCATTAGTTTTTGGGGAAAAATCCACTGTCACCATCCAATCAAAGGTGTACAACTAGCAATGGAGGTCAGTGTCCCAATCAGTGTGTTCATTCAGGTAGCCCTGCCACTCCCTCGGTTATCACAGCATTTTAATATACAATAGCACGCGGTTTTTACTACCACAGTATTACTATGATGCTATATCAGCAGCAAACATAGATAACAGTTCAGTATTCATTTATGTAAACTGTATGCAAATGTCCTCCTGTGTTTGGTTGTTTGTATGCATCCTCTGTAATGGCCAATCTTGCCCTTCATATTTGACGTGAGGTGACTGGTTCAGCCTTGATCTGAGAGCTCTGCCTCTCACTCATGTTGTCAGATGCAACAGAGCATGCACTTCACAAACAACTTGGTCATTGCTTCAATGAAGGTCAAGATTCAAACAGTGGCATGGGGCTAGCTCCTCTGCGGGGCATTTTTTCAACCAGATTCAGATATAAAGCACTGCATGGACTATGTAGTTGCATTTGGCTCCTTGAACTGATTTATTCAATAATGTATAATAATCACAGATAGATATATATATATATATAAATAACCCCAGTATTATCAGCTCATGGGTGGGCAGTCTACTATACGGTTATACCTTCGTGCCACAAGTTCACTGCACCACAGCATGTCACCCCAGAGCCTGGTTGAAGGATGACCAACCCCACCTATGAAGAACAAGGGGGACGAGAGTGATAATCATTACTCTTCCCTGGAGCAATTAGCTGGTGGGACATAGACAGTGAAGAAAAACCGCAGGTGAATGAGGTTTCTGATACCCCCCATACCCTATCTGCATGGCCAAGGGGGATTTAATTCAATGTAATTACTTTATTGACTCATTGCAGGGCTGTATCACTCCAGTTTCCCATCAATAAAACATATGCCAGAATGAATAATGTGGCCAGACACAATGGGGTGCCTTCTCAGACAAAAGACCACAAGACTGCATCCCTGTGGTGTATGTGTATGTCACAGTCCCAATCCTCACTGTGTTACTTCTTTTATTGCCTCTACAAACTCTACACATACACACACACACACTCCCTCCCTCCATGTTCTTGTCCATCTCCTTACATAAACCCCACCAAGTCCCCTTCTGGCTCTATCATCCCATTGTAATGCCTCCATTCCATTCCTTTCTTCCTCCTTCCACATCTACAGGAGCACGAGCCCAGCAGGCCTTCAGGTTTGAGCCCAGGAACCTCACTGTGCGTATGGGGGGCACAGCTGTGTTGAGGTGTGAGGTGCTGAGAGCCTCTGGGACTGTGCAATGGGTGAAAGATGGCCTCCTCCTGGGACCTCAGAGGAGTCTGCCTGGGTTTCCACGCTACAGCATGATTGGAAACCCCAAGAGAGGTACACAGTGTGTGTGTGTGGCCTTTTGGGCTTTGATGGACCGAGTTATGCTATTCATGCATGCTGTTAACGCTTTCATTCATTGTAAATATTAATCCAATAACAGCCACGTTAAAGAGTTAAATCTGCATTGATCAATACTTTAAAAATATAACTAATAGTACAAAGATAAGCAAAGTTTTATTGTGAAAAATGACATAAAATAAGTCAACCAGTACATTTAAATGGTTGTTAGGGTACTCCAAGTAATGGAACAAGAGTATGTAATTATGTTAGTCAATTTACTCTAACAAGCAAGCAGTGCTGCATACATTTCCTCACCTGGTGTTCTTCCCTTTGTAAGTTGATTGAGCAGAAATTTACAAATATTCAGCAAATAACGGAATCCTATTAATTCTGTTTTTGCCTTGTTTTGAGTGTTTAGTGTGAAATCACTGGTTACTGTTTAACAATTTGAGACAGAAGCTGCTCACTTTTGGTTGAGGTCTTGCTGGTTCAAATACAGACATTAATCCTGACATTAATTTTTTTAATTACTTCTTCTTTTTTTTTTTAAACTGCCAACTACCTGGTTAAAATTTCTCAGGGGTTGGCAGAGAAAGCAGGATGAACGCTGACATTACATTCAGATGGAAAGGCAGACAGCAGCACGACTCCATAGGATTTTGCTCCGTGCCTTTTAAATGGATATGTAATAATTCTTTGATGACAAAATAGCCATAAGAACTTCAAACGATCGATTGATATGATAGGACTTTGGGTCAGTCAGCTCGTTTTGGAATTCTGTAACCACCCAGTCGATCAGTGCACCTTTAAAAGGGTATTAGAAACTATCAGAGATCCAGTTGAGTGTGATATAACGGTAGTCACAGCCATTGTTTAGACTGGAGCGTAATAGCGGATGTATGTATGTAAGTGGTAATGTAAGAGGTAATGTACCAAAGAAACAGTAACACAGTAAAATGTTCTGTCACGTTTATGTTTTACCACATATATATCTTTTTCTGGTAGTTTTTATGGTCTTACTTGTAAAGTGCTGCTGTCAGCTCGGGAAGCATACACAACAATACAGCTTGATGTTGGCTACTCTAAAAGTAAATAAGCTGATATTGTTGCTATGGCTTCAAAGTGCTGTAATAAACCAACACAGAGATTATGGGAACCTTATGGCACGCTGGCTCCCTGCACTCGGAGCATCTGGGAGTAAGGAGGTGATGTGATTTTCAACAGCCTCTCACACATCCTCCTCACTGTCACTCACATGTAACGAAAATTAAAGCTTCAGAGTGTCAGCACATCAGTGAAATGTGGCAGGGAATAAAGTGTGTTGCAGTATCTGCACCACAGTCTATAAAAAGTAATTGCCAATTAGAAGGCAATCCTGAGTAAGAGAAGAGCATCTGTTCCTGATCAGCCTGCAACTCCACAAGCCGCATGTCGCTGTTCTGCAGTGTGGGAGCTCGCACAAAATGCCAACGACACACAAACACGGAGACCTGCAAATGCCCGCTGTCCATGCTTGTCTACGGCAAAGATAGAAAGCTATTGCAGCTGATTAGTAGTCTTTCAGCCAATTAAACACTACAGCAGGTACAGGGTTAGAAAACTACTACAACAACAACAACAACAACAACAACATAAGAGCATATACACATGCGGAGAAGGAGCAAAAACACACACAAGCTGTTAAACACAGCAAGATAAGTTCATAAATAAAATGCCCATCAGTGCAGGTACTGTTTAATGGGAGCAGAAAACGCAGCAGACCCTGCAGGCTAATGCATGCAATCACTTTACATTGCGTAGAAAGGACAAAATCATTTAAGATGGCACTTGACTGCACTTGATACTCCGCCAGTTTTCACTGATTGCCACCATTACTAATGCTTATCACTGCTTAAAAAAGACTGAAATCACACATTCAGTCCCGTAGGAGAAGCCAGCGCTGATTTCAACAAACACTTACAGTAGTTGTAACTACACCAGCGTCCCCCAAGATGAACTATAAATATAAATATGTATCAGCAGGAGCCCAGATATATAATTTGATGCATCTGAATGTAACAATGTGCATTTTGGGTACGCTCACAAACTCACACATGCACCCTAAATGTTTTAGGCAGTAAATTAAGTTTTTGTAACTTTATTTTGAAGAATTGGTGTATGGAAATACAGTAATCTTATTGTGGTTCAGGGAATGCAGGCTAAATGTAATTATGAACAAACACAACTCATGAATACAATGTTCACAGGCATGGGAGAAACAGAAAAATCACTCGTGTCATCTTCAAATTCATGCATAGAACTTGGAAAACTGGGTTTGTGAATTGATCTTGTGCTTTGTCTTACACAAAGCATAATATCAAGCATCATCAATATCTGCCAACAGTTGTAAGGAATAAAAAAGGTCCTTAAATAATATCAACACAGTATGCGATTTTACAGTGAGTCATTTTCAAACTGCAACACACATCACAATAAATGTCAACTTTATTTATGTTCTGCTTTGAAATGAAATGTTAAAGAATGTTAATGAGAGAATAACCTTTAAGAATTAATGGATTATTACTGGAGAAACATCTGATCATAATGGTTTGATTTGTCCACACTGCAAATACTGTGGGGACACGGTTACAGTTACAAACAAATCGAAATTTTTATGGTACTGTATTGTATTGTATCGTTTAAACCATCTAAATACTATAATAAAATATTATTCTGTGGTTATAAGATACTAAGAGTATAAAAAGTATGTTATCGTTCATTAATTTGCACTTGTCATATTACTAGACAATGTTTTTATGTGGGATTGACCTTTCCCAAATACATAAGTAATTCTAAATACACTTGGATACAATGTTTCTCTCTCTCTCTCTCTCTCTCTCTCTCACTCACTTTAAGGCAAACACACACGGCAGGCAGTAAAATATGTTTTGCTGCTGACATACTGCCAATACACTGTAGATATATCCCAAATTTTGAAGGTCCTGGCTGAAATAAACACGGGGTAATGGACAAATAAACAAATTATGTTGCATCCATCCACCGTTTCCCCAACCATAAATACACACGCTGCAGCCTGATTGCACAATTTGTGAGTAATTTCAGGAAAGAGGAATATGATTAATAACCGCAATGTCTCTCTCACTCTCTGCACTCAATGATAACTTAGATGTGAAAATTGCTTCTGGTCGGTGTTAATTATCTTGCTAGCTTACTTGACACATGCATTTTTAGGCCTGTGTGGTTGTCAGGCCAAGATACTATTTTGCACACGTTAGTAGGCTGCGAGCCAGAGAATCGGCGCTGGAAAAAACCCAACCCTGAACATCATCTAATCCCTACAGGTTATGGCAATGCATCAAACAAATCAAGCCCTGTTGGCATGCCAGACTATCAGGAGAGAGATATAGAGAGGAGGACTCTGCCTGGCACCAATTATTAGACAGCTTATTCAGTCAGTGTTGTGAATCTCAGATTGAATTTCATTTACAATACTTGAAATTCATTCTGAGACAAAAATGTCTCCGTATACACAACTTGCATGTCAATGGGAGCGCCTGCAGCCGGAGGTTCTCTGCGAGTGAGACATTTTTCATTTGAAAGAAATAATGATACAAAAATTTGCCTACTTAGAATCAAATAACCTGCAAAAGTCAATATAGTGTTTCAGTTTATGCAGCATCTCATTTTGACTGAAAGAGTTATCGTCAGCTTTTCATAATTGAGAGTGTTGGATTGAAATGGCAGACGCTCATTGTTCAGATTGTCTTCATTGTTCATTTTGCCAATTTCAAAAGTGGAAAATTGCTTATAACTTGGGTAGTGTCAAATCAACACAAAAGAAGTAGGGTGCACGGGAGGCGCTTATGGATATAAATACAACAGCTCTGAACAAGCGGCGCTACTTTCAGATGAGTGTGAACAATAGAAATAAATGCACCCCTCCTTATTGTAATTATTTGTTAGTGAGTCATGTGATAATGTGTCTCTCTAAATATAATCATTGTCTCCATTTCTATTCTAGGACAATATCATCTTCAGATTGAAGGGGCCAAACTGGAGGATGACGCCCCCTATGAATGTCAAGCGGGCCAGTCTGAAAGCAGTCAGGCAATCGTTTCCAGCACAGCCTGGTTGGATGTGCAGAGTAAGCAAAATGCTGTGATTTGAGAACATGCAGGATGCGGTTGTTTATGAGTACTTATTTACTTGTAGAGCAAGAAAATAATGTATGTATGAAGGCACAGTGAGGATCCTCGGTACTCCATTAACATACACGACCTCCTGACCTGCAATCAGCATATAAAGAGCTGTTAAATATTCATTTTTTATTGATAAAAAAAAAAGCTTCAATTTGGTCAAGAGAAGGCTGCCGAGGCGGAAACAGCACAATTTAAGTTTACAGTAACTTGAAATTTAGTGCCCTTAGCACAGCAGAGTCGTCACAATGCACTGCAGTTTCTTTATAGTGCAGTTCACAGTTCAAGCATGCTCGCTGTGAGAAAAAAAAGCAGTTTTTTCCACTTAAATTGCCAACCAATATTTATTTCTTTAACAAGCACTGTGCCATCCCTGCGTGTCCCAGTAGGCCCATGGCATTAACCAGCAGCTGCACTGTATGGTGTTATCAGTGGAGCCGGCGTTCCCTGGCAGCCTCGGGGCCATCTATGTCTCTCCCTTGCACAGGAATAAATTATAAACACAAGTGATTGAGAAGTTCCTCCTCAGACACGGGCAGGAATAGATGTAATTGTGCGTCTGCATCAAGCCACCTGTTGTCATTTCATCAGCCGCCATCTCTTTTTTTCCCACTCCGTCTCGCTCCTCTCGCTTCCTATCCCTCTTGCTTGTGGGAGCAAGCCCATATGTGGCGAGGGAAGGACTCTAAAAGAACCTTTCTTCTCGAGGCGCACTTCATTTACTTACCCCCCCCCACACACACACACACACTCACACACTCCCCCTCGCCATTCTCTCTGTCACACAATTTCTCCCTCTCTCCCTCGCTTTCTCTTTGGTGACCATGGAGAG
>OMOW01030051.1:0-11910 GCA_900312555.1 Lamprogrammus exutus
CCCCGTGCTAATGCTACAGCAGCAGAGAGGAGCACAGACGGAGGCCAACAAAGCTCTACCTGGAATTCAGTTTGAATAGTTTTTAACCAATTACTGGGTACGTTTGTGATTTTATGAGTAAAACATGGGAACGGTGTCGTATCGGTTCGTGCCATTCCCTTTAATATAAATACGTATTTTTGTTAACCTACATTTTCTTCCGACATTCTGATGACGCTAGCTAGTTGTTAGCTAACGTACCAATGAAGTGGCATTCACTTCCGTTTTGCCAAGCTAGTCCTGGTTAGCTAGCTAGCGTAAACCGGCATTAACTGAGGTTTGGATGACAAGTTAGTAATCGATCGCGCACACTGGCGTATCAGCGGCGGTGTTATCTTGCCAGTTCCGTTCATGTTTTACCAGAAATAAGTAAAGGATCGCACCGGGCGCATATCCGGCTAACCAGCGCGTTAGCAGCAGTAGCTAGCGGCAAGTCTTTTGTAAACAGTACAACCTCCCGACGTAAATCTGGGTTAGGAAACGCCACGTCGATTCTGGATTACAGCTTGGTAACTTCTACCAGCACACAGCCATGTAAATTCGAATGATTTTAATTATTTCTGTTTTGCTGATGTGGGACAAACGGGTTGTTTGGTGCCGGGCTGGGCCAGAAAGATTGAGCGGAAATGTATCATCATGAAAGAAGAAGTTCCAAGTCTGACTTGAATTTTAAGGTCTGCGTCAGAGATGACTAAGGATCTCTGGTACTTCTTGCTCCTGATTTATCTGTTTATTTATTTGTTCACATAAGACCGATTTCGACTCAGTGTCAACCATCATCCAGCTGAACGGTGCCTCAGTGCTTCTGTTTGGTTACACAATGTCCAATATAACAGCGTCCACCTGTTTTAGACGAACTGTCCTCTGTCATGACTTGTCTCTATGTCTCTACAGCCATGGCAGCAATCAGGAAAAAGCTGGTCATAGTGGGAGATGGAGCCTGTGGGAAGACCTGTCTGCTCATTGTGTTCAGTAAAGACCAGTTTCCAGAGGTCTACGTGCCCACAGTCTTTGAGAACTACGTCGCCGACATTGAGGTTGATAGTAAACAGGTATGTGTTAAAGCACTTATGTCGTTGAAAGAGTAAACTGTGCATATCCATGTTAAGTTGGGATCAGGTGCAGGATAGATTCAGTATCTTACAGTAGAGAAAAGAGGTTAGTCTGCGCGCATACTTCCTCAAAATGTTGCTTAAATACTACTAATACTACGGCCCTGTTTTCTCTTTCCACAACCTTTATCCAACAGAGGTGTAAATTTGATGTAATGTACTAATGTGTTGATCAGATTTCGATTGATGTGATGATCGACATCTTGTTTTAAATTGTGCAAAGATGTTACAGGTCTTTGTAACAATTCATACCAATGTTAGGCTGCTACTTTAGACAAATTAAACTGTACGGTAATCAAGAAGCTGTGAGAACATTATGTGTGTGATGATATAAAATAAGCTTTTCAAAATATATACGGCCTTCAAGCAGGTATCGTCTGAGGTGTTTGGTTTGTCTCGTTTGAAACATTCAAATTAGCGATGGTTTGGTTTTTTATGTGCACCAAATCAAAAATTGAACTCTTGAGAATTCCCGAATAACAGGAAATGGACGTGCGTGCAGTTATTACGTCAGTATGATATCAGAGGTGCAGGCCAGAAGCTGTGTTGATGGTGTGTGAACTCTTGTGACAGGTTGAGCTGGCACTCTGGGACACAGCAGGTCAAGAAGATTATGACCGACTGCGCCCGCTCTCTTATCCTGACACTGATGTGATTCTCATGTGCTTCTCCATTGACAGCCCGGACAGTCTTGGTAAGAAAATGCAGAAAGCTCCAATCTCAGCATCTGTAACAGAGTGTCTGTTAACTGCTATGTTGTTAAATAGTTTGGAGGAAATCCAGGAAACATTCATCACTGAGATATTAAACAACAGGTCTTAACTATTCCATGTGAAGTATCTGCCACACACAGAATAGCTTAATAGGTGGAGCATCTGCACACTTCCTCCAGTGATTACATCCCACCGCTCATACATATATACAGTATCTTATATCTTTGAAAAACATTTCCTGCAAATGTATTTCACCTGATTTGTCTACTCTGCATCTGAGGCTGACGTTTGTTCCTCCGCTTGTTCAGAGAACATCCCTGAGAAGTGGACTCCAGAGGTCAAACACTTCTGCCCCAACGTTCCCATTATACTGGTGGGAAACAAAAAGGATCTGCGCAATGATGAGCACACCCGTAGAGAACTTGCCAAAATGAAGCAGGTAACGTTGTTGAATATAAACTTTGCATACAATCTTCTAGTGAGGACGTGTGTTTCCTAAAACGTCCCTCGATCTCTTTCATAGGAGCCTGTGAAACTAGAGGACGGACGGGACATGGCTAACAGGATCAGTGCCTTCGGATACATGGAGTGCTCTGCAAAAACAAAGGATGGTGTGAGGGAAGTCTTTGAGATGGCCACCAGGGCTGCGCTACAGGCGCGGCGGGGAAAGAAGAGCAGTAAATGTCTCTTACTGTAAAAGGAGGCACGAGGACTGCTTCCTGCCAGGGGGGGGAGGAGGAGGAAGGAGCGTTAGGTGAACCCCTACCCCCAAACACAGGCACACAAAAGACTGTTCTCCCCAGTTTTTACTAAAGGTGTCATGCTTTTACTTTTTTTGTCTTAAGCAAACGTAGTCAGGTCCTGTCAGTATTCCATTTTGAGATTATGAAATATGCTTCTTTTGTACTTTAACATGAGTAAATCTGCCATACTGAAACCTCCTGTATCACGTACTGAAAGCGGTCAGCTAGGGGACAAGTTTGTGTCATACCTGCCAACTACAGTCAAGTGCTCGAAGCCCTGACCGCCGATCTGAGGAAGTTCCACAGCCAACGAGGGTGAAGTACCTGTACACTGTGACTCCATAGTCCTTTAACCATTTCAAACGGACGCACACGTGAAGTCTAAATTTGTTTTGTGTGCTCCATGTTGTAATCCCACGCGCATTATGATCACGTGCGCAATGACGAGACTGGAAACTCATTTTGTTAAAGCACCGATGGAAACTTCATGTTTTGTGTAATAAATTACTTTGTAAGAATCTTGATAAATTTCATCAGTTGTTGGATAAACACTGATTGAACCATGACTCTGAATAATCACTCTGTGGTAGCTACGTAGATGAAGATACTGGCAGCAGGCACGTTTCCCGTAAATCCCTCCAGTTACAAATACCACTAGACCCTCCGCATCGTTGTTTTGGGCAGACTTTGTGCGTGTTGTCAACTACCACACTGCTCCCTTCAGACCTGCCTGCAAGTGCTGAGAATCAAAAAAGCAACTCGCTGTGCAAAAAGAAAAGTGCTTTATTCAACTCAGTATACACTTCATTCAAAATAACACGAGAAGCTCACAGATCTCTTCTTTGGTGTTCAAAACAGACGCAAATGCAAACAATGTTTCCTCAAGTATTGCTGACAAAGTACACGACACATAAAGGACAACTTACATAAGGTGTTACATAAAGGAAAAGAACTGGGAACACACCTGGAAAACAAGACCGGCGAGTTATATTTACACTATAAATTCAACTACACTAACTTCATGCTGCTCGCTGAGAACGCTAAGCTGTGACGTTTAGGATGAAGGAACTCATGAAAGGTCATGGAAGGTCACACCCTCCTGACATCTGGGGCTGCGTGAAGGCGGCAACAACAATTCCGGCCTGACAATGAGGACAGGTATGACTGCATTTTGTTCATAAATACACTAACGGGACAATGAGACCCGTGGTACAAAAACAAATGTTAAATGCTGATGGATGTTGACTGAAACTTGTTTTACGTGTTCGAGACACAACTCAAGAAAACCTGTTGTGTTCTAAACCTAAATGCAGTCGCACAGCTCTTGATAGATTGAAGGCAGGTGAGATATGAACACGCACTGTGAATCCACAGTTTTGCACAACGGAGCGATTGAGCCATTGAAATGCACATGAGCTCATAAGTCACTGGTTCTTCTTTGAGGGAACTTGTGAGCGCGCAAGAAGCACCGGAAGCAGAGCTAATACTCCCAAACCCGCCGCCACTAAGGGTCGATAAAAGAGCCAGCCCACTCCGATGGTGAGGAGGGAGAGGGAGCAGGAGACGCACACGGCGAAGAGTTTGAGCCCCACGGAAACCAGCTCTCTCAGAACAGGAACCCAGTCCACTGCACACACAAACCAGGGAAGAATATGAGTGGAATGAGGCAAATGCAGGAATGAAGGAAATCCTCGTGTGGAGATGAGTGTGTGTGTTTACCTAAGGTGTAGATGATGCGCATCATCAACTGAATGCCGAGGAACATCAGCGCCCAGCCTGCAGCCCTCAGCCCCCACGTCTTCATCGTGTTGTGCTGGTGTTCCCGCTCAAAAACCTCCTACAGACACAAACGCACAACCAGAACTGCATAGAGAGGACGTGTTTACCACCCACGGGTGCAGACACACACACATAGATGTGGATATTTGCCCAAACAAGTGAGAATACATGAAGTGAAAAACATGCAAACAGACCTGTGCAGAGATTTCCTCAAGGTACAGGATCTCCAAAGTATCTCCTGACTTGGTTTTGAAGGGTTTCAGGCTCTCTCCAGACTGCATGGCCACCAAACTGACCTGAAATATTGATTATTTCACCAACAATTTAAGAGCAAAAAGAGGAAGGAAGCAGAGAAACGAATCATTTAAATTACACAAATGTATTACTATTTTAAAAACATTTACCACATTTGTGTGATGATTCATTCTGATGGGTCTAGAATATTGTTATAATTCATTTTCAGCATTGTATGGACACAAGCCTGAAGTGGTCACTCACAGTTTGGGCCGGGCCGAGTTGAGGCGTCTCCCCACCGAGTCCGGCAAAGGAGAACTGCACTCGCACGTCCCCAACCTGAGGAATAAACCCAAACAAAAACTGAACTCGGTGACCGCGCCGACGTACACCGAACACACAAGACGGCAAAGGACATCGCTCGCGTATCTGTGATAAGTTCAAGATGTGATGCTCACTTCTGGTCGGCGCGGGTTTGCGGTGTGATAGAAATAATCGCCATCGACGGTGAGAAAGGAGTCCAAGTCAGAGGCGGGGAAATGCTTCAGGCTCAGAGTCTGGAAGTTGTTAATCTGCTCCACCAATCCTGAGGGTAGTTCAAACAGTCGTACGGTGAATTAAACTTTAAAATCTGACCTGTGTGACATACATAAGGCCAATAATTAAGTTTGTTTACATAAATACGCACATACCTTTGGACAGGACGAAAGGGCCGACTCGGACCTCAGGAGCCACGACGGTCACACTCTCAACTGCCATGGCACTTTGTAGATTGAAGGATGATATTAAAGACAGATACATAAATTCACTTCCAAATGTAAATCTTTAATAGGATAAAGAACAGTAAAAAGCATCTGAGCACCTTGGGTTCATGTGACCGATTTCCTTGTCAAAATGCCGACTGTTGATCAACTCCGACTTCCATTCTGTATCTAAGGAAAGAGAATCGCTCTACTTCAAATCACTGTGAGAGCATGAGTCGATCAAACGGACCACGCCGTTACCAACGACTAACAGAGAAGAGACTTGATGACACTCACTGTAATTGTACGTCGTCTCAGTCTTCGTCTCGCCGTTTTCTTGGTAGTCCCTGAAATTAATCGCACAATAAAGAACTCTCCTCAGTCTAACAACACTCAGTGTGCTAACATGCACATTAAAACGTACACTCCGATTATGGCATTTAATCGCCGCCATAATGTGATTGAAATCAGCATGAATCGAAGTTCAATAGGCCAAGATTATGCTATTGTAAATCGATTTATTCAGGCATGTAAACATTATCGTCAGTATAAGCCACCTCGTGTGTTTCCTCCATAGGCAGACTTTCCTGTTGTCCACTTATGCAATATATCATGTATATGTATAACATTAATTACATCCACGCATACTCACATTTTTTGCCTTGATCGCTATTATCAGTATTGAATGTGTGGGTGTGTGTGTGTGTGTGTGTGTGTGTGTGTGTGAACGTAGTAAATGTTTTCCAGCATACACACTCAGACCTGACCCCACCCTGGGTGTAGAGACGCAGGCAGCTCTGACTCACCTGCTCTCCTGGTGCTCCACCCACTGGTACATCTCCACCTGCCTCTTCAGCTTCACTGCCTGCACCACCACTCTGTAGTTGGGATCATGCAAAGGCTAAAGGGGAATAGAAAATGGTCAGCATAAACAAAACAAATCAACAACCTTAAAAACCTCTGAAAATCATGGCCTACTTTGAATCTACGTTTTCTTTAAGAAAATACATATCAGAATCAACAAAAGAGTAAGAAGATACAGGATATTTGTATCACTATTAAGCTAGGAAATGAATGTACAGCATTATATACAGGTGGAATGCGTAGAGGTAAAGAACTGACCAACTTCATCAAGCGATCCACTTTTTGCGTAATGACCAACCGGGGTCAGACAAGAACGCAAAGTAAAATGAATGGAAAAGAAGCTCCAGTCACTTTCAAAACATATCTACTGAACTAACTAATATAAGAACACTTCTACTTACATTTATGGCAAAAGTAGGAAGGACAAAAATCAGTTTGATCCAATTCAATTTATATATTTGAACGTTTTCATATTGGCTTACTTATGGGTATTGTTTTACCCACAGAAACCAGAAACCTTACATACATCAATTTAGTCCTCATAGGTGGAATTTGTTACCTCAATTTCTATAGGGGTCATATATGAGCCCGATAGAAATGTCTTCAGTTTGAGCAGAAATGAAATAAATGTGGTGAAATGTATGGGTTAATGGATGATACAGCATTAAACAGTGATTCAGGAGGGGCGACAGTGTTTACGTTTATGAACGGAGGTGATGCTGAATACAGCCGGTTGGTACCTGTGAGGTGTACAGCGGCGCAGAGAGGTGAACTAAGCGGTTGTTGTTCTGCAGGTCGAGGCTGGAGGAAGGATGCAAGGACACAACCTGAGACAGACCTTCATCCAGGGAGGACGCTGTTCGCAGAGCCCGTCCCTGAAGACAGAAACGCAGTCATCATGCAGAGGCGACACCAAACAGTCTGACTTGGAGGATCAACGACCTAGACTGCGGCTTTTATTTTCTCTACTTTAATGCAACTATTTCCCCACTCGGTGTTTCTTACCTCATTGGTGAAGAGAATATAAAATGAGAGGAAAAACAGTCCAACGCCAACGAATGTTCCTCCCACAGTGTCACTCAATCGCTCCAGGAATCCCGGGTTGGGGCGACTCGATACACGCTTGTGCTGATTTGGGTCATTACCTGAAAACTGAAACAAAAACAAACATACAAACCAACTGAAACTCAGCCCAGTCCACAACTCACTTTAACGCCTTTAAACAGCAAACTTCTGTGAAATCGTCTCCATTCTTCTGTCAATCTTCTCAAAAGTCAGTTGTTTTTTTTGGTTTAAATTCAAGTTTGCTTTGTATTAGTTATTAGAACATTTTTTTAAACAAATTCACATTGGAACTTGTAACATTTTGTCACTATTTTTTGACATTTTATGGACTCAATGATTAAGGAGCAAATTTTTTTTTTATAACTGTTTAATTTATTTGCAGAATTGTCTCAGCTAAAGAGACAGATGGCAAAGTTTGCAATCGTTACCTCTGAACAGTGAATTCACTTTTAAAGACCAGAAATGTGTGTCATGATATCTTAATGTAACAAAGTCGTTTCCAAACGCACCTGAAACAACACAAAGCAGCAAATTACTCCATAAAGATGCAGACTTACTAAATGATACAGACTTTGTGCTGCAACAGAATCTGTAAACAACCTTTTAAAGACCTTTAACTTAATTTTCCTCTTATGTCTTGAAACTTGCCACCTATTTGCTCTTATTCTAAAAACGTTAAAAATAGGCCAGTCAAGTAATGAATAGATTTAACACACAGCTTGACGTGACACACCCTCTGTGCCCTGTCACTTTCACTTCCTAATAATTAAAAGCGTATACAAGTAAATTAAGAGGAAAAGTTATCAGTAACGTGACGAATCCTGATGGCTTATCAGTTATAAAATGACAGAACAAACCGTGAAGTAAAGTACGGAGAAAGTGAAAGAAACACAGGCGGTAAAAAACGAAGGAGTTAAGTAAATGGACTTTGCTAACTCAATAAATCAAATTAAACGCTTTATCTCTGTAACTTACTGTCGGTGCTGAAGACATTTCTTCACCTGGTTCAACACCTAAGTCAAGCTGCAAAGTTGGAGATGTTCCTGACCCCAGGAAACCACAGACCGACCGCGGGAACACCGACAGCCGCAAACCCAGAACAGAGTAACTTCACCCCGCTGACGACCCGGAGGTAGCAGCGTCCGCCCGCGGCATTATGGGTAATGTAGTTTGTTGTAAAGGAAAGTCCGTCAGAGCGGAGGTCTGCCTGCAAACTGAGGCACAACATAGACTGGCGGTAACGGTAATGATTACGAGGAAGATGATCTCTACTACTGCTACTTATTCTACTACTGGTACTAATCCTAGTAATACTAATACCACTGCCTCTACTGGCACCAGTACAACGCTGCTGTTACAGCTAAAATACCGACCTACCAACTGCAAAAATTATAATAATAACAATAAGCTTATTCGTGCTGTATGTGGATAAAAGGTGCATTATAAAACAAATACAAATTTAGAGGCATGAGTGAAAGAACTGCAAGATGCGAAAGCAGCGTAAAATAACTTGTAGAAAGTTCTGGGAGCAGATTGTCACTCTTAGTAGAGTTTGGTTTATCAATTGCAAAAAACAGGAAAACTGGAAGTTGCAAAATGGTTACACCTTGGTTACCACATTAAACATGCAGTGACTGGGAATACCACCACTCATTTGTTTAAGCCAAACTTAAGAGGATCATTGCAAAGATGAATACGCAATTACTGTCACTCATCATTATCATATCTCTTTTTCTGTGTGTGTGTGTGTGTGTGTGTGTGTGCATTGTGACTGAGAAACAATGGGAGACGTGCAGGAGTACGACGTTATTGTTCTCGGAACAGGACTCAAGGTAACAAAACGTATATTTCCTTATCTTATATTTCATTCCTCATATCTCCTTAGACTATTGTATAACACACGAGGTTCAATTTAACAATAAAATGTGGAGGTAGAAACCCTGAAAGGTTTTCCATGTTTAAAAGTCTTTATTAAAGGTCTTCACCTGTAATATTCTCTATACTATATATATACTATATACTCTTTTATTTAGTTTAGTCCCAAAACTGATTCTATATTTCTATTTGTATGTGCCAAGAAATGAACAATCCCTCAGGGTAATCAATGTTGTTATCACCATCATCAAACATGACTCACAAAGTTGAAAAATGATAACAAACGTTTAACATTTTGAGGGTTTTTTTCATTAAAGTAACTAAATATTTGAAAATACAATGAAGGGATTACAGTTTTCTATTGTTCGCTACCTTTACAGCGATATACACACAGGCTTAATAAGCTCCTGTTAGCTGTTTGGGGGATTTAGAATAATTAAACTGCTGTTGGTCCTTGTGTTTAGCCTGCAGACGCACACTGCACTGTTACACACTGTGACTGTTACCCTCTAACTGCCCGTCTGTCTCTCTCAGGAATGTATCCTCTCTGGTTTAATGTCATTAAATGGGAAAAAGGTTCTTCACATTGACAGGAATCCTTACTATGGAGGGCAGAGCGCATCCATCTCTCCCCTGGAAGAGGTGTGCTCACATACACACACACACACACAGAGACATGCATATCCTCCACTGTAAGGATACAGATGAATGATTTGTTTACCCCACATTTTCTACATTTACAGCTGTACAAAAGGTTTCACACTCCAGGACCTACTGAATGTATAGGGCTTGGAAAAGAGTGGAATGTTGACCTCATCCCCAAATATTTTCTCGCCAATGGTGAGACCCGGTGTTATTTATCCAATGTTGTGATTTGTACCGTGCGATGTACATGATTTTCACACCCCTCTGCTGTGTGTTTGCATCAGGTCAGCTGGTGAAAATACTGGTGCATACTGAAGTTACTCGGTATGTGGACTTCAAAGTCATTGAAGGCAGCTACGTATACAAAGCAGGCAAAGTACACAAAGTCCCTGCCACTGAGACTGAAGCCCACACTTCAGGTGACACATGAAGCTGCTGCTGTTTCATTTTTTTGTCATTTTCTATACATTATTTGATCTCACACACGCACACGCACGCACACACACACACATCGTACTGTATATTTCAGATTTAATGGGAATGTTTGACAAGCGAAGGTTCAGGAAACTGCTGCTCTTCGCCATGAACTTTGACGAGCAAAATCCTCGGACCTTTCACGACCTGGACCCGAACAAAACCACCACGCGGGACCTCTTTTGCAGTTTTGACCTGGGATTTGATGTGATGGAGTTCACAGGTCACGCCATTGCCTTACACAGCAATGAGAGGTCAGTCACAGAAACTTACATTAACCGGATTAGACTCCAAACTTAACCTATCTGATTGATTCTGCCCTGGTGTCCCCGTAGTTACCTGGACCAGCCCTGTGTAGAAACCATCAGACGGATCAGGCTGTACTGTGAGTCTCTGGCCCAGCACAACAGCAGTCCATACCTCTTCCCTGTGTATGGGCTGGGCGAACTACCGCAAGGATTTGCCAGGTTACACTGAGCAATATATCAATTTTGATTTTCGTCTTTAATATCACCACACTATCTCTGTAATCCATTTAACGAATGAGTAATGAGTACATGATGGTTGCTCCTTGGTGCCTTCACAACACAACCTGCTTCTGATCGGTGCGTTTCAGACTGAGTGCAGAGTACGGAGGAACTTTCCTGCTTAACAGAACAGTGGATGAGATTGTGATGGACGACGATAAAGTGAAAGCCGTGAAATCTGAGGGAAAGGTTAGTGTGTTCTGGTTGGAAACGTCAAAATATTACCCCCAATAAGTGGCACAGTCGTGTACATTGATACGTTCTCTTTTCTCTTCCTCTTTCAAAGCTGTTCCACTGTAAACAGTTAATCTGTGATCCCAGCTACGTTCCGAACCGAGTGAGGAAAGTGGGACGCATCATCAGGGTCATCTGTTTGTTGAATCATCCAATTAAACACACACACGAGGCCAAGTCCTGCCAAATCATCATCCCCCAAACACAACTCAATAGGAAATCAGGTGAGGCGAAAGAGCAGCAACTCAGAACTTTAAATTATAACGCTTAAAGTTGATCATTTTTCACCAGATTAACTTAATTGTCACATTATCAGAAACACATCGTTGTGATTCTTTGTAATGTCTGTGGTTGATCACTGTATGTATTCAGGGATCACTCGTTCTTTTTTGCAGATATTTACATATCTGTAGTGTCCGAAGGTCACAGCGTGGCCACAGCAGGGATGTACATTGCCACCGTGAGCACAGCCGTAGAAACCAGAGAACCAGAGAAAGAAGTGCATCCAGGCCTCGAGCTGCTCGAACCCATCATGCAAAAGTAAGTCACACTCTTTCAACTGTAAATGTTAGCGTTTATTTTTAATCACTGTGCCATTTACTGAGGCTAATTTCCTGTCTGTGGCTGTGCTTTGCATGCAGATTTGTTTCTGTCAGCAGCCTGCTTGCTCCAAATGATGATGGAAAAAAGAGTCAGGTAATGAAAGTCACCCCACACCCCACACACACACACACATACACACACCAGATCAGACAATAAACAGCAGCTTCAGAGTGTCTGCTCTGATCGTCCCTTTCTACTCTGTCCTCGTCAGATATTTGTGTCCCGTTCATACGACGCAACAAATCACTTTGAGGCTGACT
>OMOW01030063.1:4405-16057 GCA_900312555.1 Lamprogrammus exutus
CCCTGTTATGTATTGGAGGAGTTGACAGAGTCAAGGTAATAAAGAAAAAGTCTTGAAGTCATTGATAGAAGCACAAACTGGTCTATTGCAATGTTTATTATTTCTATTTTACCTGGGACAGAGTGCTTAATTAGACAGTATCTTAGTACTACTATATTAGTTGAAATCAGTCTTAATTTTCCACATGTAAACCAAATAATGGAACATGATGTCAAAGAACATGGCAGTCAGTGTTTTCAGACCATTTTTCTATGAATCACTGAGCACAATTTTTAAGTGTGTAATGGATGAAACCAGCACAGGACTTAACCCAGGCCTGTTTGTATGACTCATCCCATTCTCCCTTCCTGACACAGCAGCGCCTTAAATCCAATCCAACAGTAACTAGTGGGATCCAAAATACCTTCCAGTAATCGGCGTGATGTGAGGGGAACAATATCTCATACTTGTGCTCTTTATCTGCTGACCTTATCTGTGAGGAGGCCCACATTACAGTTCATTCAGTTAGTCTTGAGTCAGGATCATCCCTCAGCACTTGACATTATTTGAACCTTGCTGTGTCGTCGCCTTGCCTGCATCCCTCTGTGCTTCAGACTCACTGGCTGGGCACTGACTTTCAATTCACCTTGGGAGAGGCAGCCGCAGTCGAGCGGGGGAACAAATCAAACGCCACAGTATAGAATTTAGAAAAATCAAAAAGTTACTAAATGCTTATTGCTTGCTACTGTTTTTGTGCTTTGAAAATATTTGATCAGTCATTTCAACTCACATCTCATTTTATAATGAAACTGAATATGCAAGTGGTTGACACACACGACTGTATTCAAATACACTACACGAATTAGGGGTGCACCTTTGTTTGATTATGCTGCATCGATACTGTAGTATTTGAATTAAGCCCTGTACACAAGCATTCCCTTTTTCACTTACTGCCACATGAATACAATACAACATGCAGAAGCAACAAGCAGATGAGGGCTGCATTTGATGTCAAATTACAAAACTATGTGACGCAATCATTGTTTTGCAACAGTCCCAGTTTGGTGGGTGTGTTGAGAGTGAAAATCAACAGATTCATGATGAAAATCCAACAAAGCAGTGACATTAACAGTGATCAAGAATTTGTTTAAGTAGACAATCAGCTGAATATATTCTCAACTACAATATTAATGCTTCAAAAATAGAACATGCAAGCGGTAGAACAGCTTTAGATAAAGTAACATTTAAGGTAATATTGAGATATCTCGAGACACATATTAATCATCTTCATGAGCTGTCAAACCCGTGAGTCTTAATCGGAAAGCACTAACTGCGCATACAGTACTTCCAACAATAACATTTTTTAGTCTGATTCTAATTGTTTCAGATCCAAACTAATCTCATTGTGTCCACTGTGTCCTTAGATGCTGAAGACCAAGAACTAATCCAGCTGTTAATATTTTTATATTGCATCAACACCGCATTTAGAGACATTTAATTTTGGTTAGGGGCCGTCCCTGTTTTCGTGCATGTGCATCTTCCACCTCACCAAGCTTTTGTCAAGGTCAATTTTAATTGGCCCCTGCCTGGAAGCCCTGCTGTGCTGCTCATCCACTTTTAGAGGGCACAGATTTCAGTAAGGTTTCTTCCCTGACTATCGTTCCCATAGCCAAGCCTTTCATGTATTTTGTCAAAGCTCTGTTGGTCATTAAGATGGTATCAAATAAAGGGCTCTTCATTTTTGGGTTTAAAGCACCATGAGTTTAGCGGCACAACTCAACACAAGAAGGCAACAGTATGAAGTCAAAGAAAACCTCAAATGCATCCCCCAGACAAATCCATAATCTAGGCTAAACCTCATTTAAAGCAAGCCTGGCAAACCCATCGACATCACATGATCCAATTACCTCACAAAACGACATTCTGCTTTTCATAGTATAGTTTTAATAATTGTGTTTATATTTGATATCTGTGAATTGCTATTACCCAACTGCTGATTATGCAAAATAAAGTAATAAATGAATCTTTTTTTGTTCAAAGCAGTATTTAAAGAGATAAAAACTATGATATTCTCAGCTAAAACATATTAATTCACATTTAATCTAAAAGAGTTGTGCAGCCATAATCAGATGCTCAGAATCAATCATAGGTATTACAAAGGATAAACTTATCTTGGTGACATCAGTGCTGAAACAATTTATCAACTATCAATGAAATGATGAATCTTTTTTTTTTAAATTGCCAAACATTCGCTGGTTCCAGCTTCTCCAAATTCATATCACCATAAATTAAAATGTGTTGTAGAGACAAAAAAGCAATTTGAAGATGTCATATTGGGTTCTTGAAACTTGTGACAGGAATTTGTCACTGTCTTGTAATTACATTTTCTCCACTAAAAGATTACTCTATTAGTCGGAAAGATAACTGGCACATTAATCAATAATGAAAATACATGTCAGTTGTGGCCCCTCATGTACATGGCACATGGTACAACAGGAACACATACACACTGCAACACACATGACAAAACTCACTTTTCATAGGACCTACTCACACCATTTAGTCAACAAATATATTCAGAGTTTGAATTTCAGACTAACATTTGCTAATGAACTTCAAAGATGACAATGGTGAATAAAGCTTAAGTGCCAAACAATAATGTCATTGTATTTATATCCTGATAAAAGGCTGCCTAATAAAGACAATTAGGTTCAGACACAGTAGGGGTCCTCCTGCGAACGTGCTGAGCGAATCGCTGTGTTGCGGGAGGGAATAATTGGCTGCGGGAGACACAGATATCCAATGCAAGCAGATTCTGTCCTGACTGCCTGTGCTGCACATACTAATTGGGTGCCTCTCCTTGGCTTGGAGGTAATGAAACTGCCGTTATCATAACAGCCGGAGCAAAGTTCATTATTTTTATCCAAATGCAGTGAAGTGTGATAGCTGGGAGACTTTTTTTTTTCTGTTTTCGTGCAGCAGCCATAATCTTTAAGCCACATCTATCACTATGGATATTATGTACCACACACATTATTGACAGCATTTAAATGAAAGAAAAATCTCTACCTCTCAATTTAACGAGCAGTGCTCCATCATAATATAATATAGGATCACTTTAATATTAATTTGTTGTTCATCTGCTGTCTTGGCACTGTGGCTACAACCTGTGAATTCCCTACAAATGGTTGTTTTTTCCCCTCAGTGGAGGATGCTGTAGAAAAACCACTTCATGCTCAAAATGTGTACTGTGCATTCATGTGCTCTGTGATGACTCAGACTCACCCATTTCTTGAAAAAAATACCCATTCTTGGACATCCCAGAGGGAGGCGCCTCTGCGGGGAAGAGAAAAACAGAAAAACAATAATCACTGAGGTGAATCTGGGTAACAGGAGGCAATAGAGAAGCTTCATTCTGAAATTAGATGGTCGTCAGTTGCTATTCTTATGCAGTAATTGCTGACATGAGAGAGTTTTGACTTTACAGATGGAATGACCAGCATTTTGTAGGTGCAAAACACATCATGGATCCACAAAAATAACTCAAATATTCATTCATTCATCCAATTCACCATGGCTCAAATATATGCCCCCTGGTGTCTGTTAAGGCAAATGGCAATACCTACGAGTGACAAAAACAGGATCCATTTCTGTTCTCTGCTCGCTGTCATGGTACATCTATGACACTTGTCTTTGTAAGGTCCAAAATCATTTTCACAATTTTACTTTTCACTGAATTTGGCTTTCATTTACTACCTAAAAAATTGCAAAGTAAAAATGCTTCAACTCTTCTCGATACAGAATGACATACTCTGGCTTGTGAAAATATTGCTAATTGTGCCAATTTTCTACTTGTTTCTAGAAAATACAGATAAACCGTTTTAAAAAGTTTTTGATGTGATCCTAAAAATGACAGAAAATAAGGTATTTTAAAAAATCATGGCTTTTTGTCTGATTGAGTGTTTTACAAGCCGTAACAGGTTTGGCAGGAATGTCACAAGTCCAAATATATCATATCCTGTCAAGTGAAGAATTTTTATATTGCAGTTTTTACGGTGGAATAAATCTACATTCCATTGGTTTACTGATTGTACCGATTGATGATTTTCATTTTCTGATACACATTTCATGGTGTTCTGAGGCTTGTCCTAGAATTACATGCATCAATAATTTACAGTACACCATCAAACACATGACAGGTATTCCTCATTAAAATTCCAGGGATGCCTGGGAAATATTTGCCGCATCTCTCTTTTTGTCTGACTTCATCTGTCACCTGATGTGATTATTAAAATGTAATGATGGGCACCTACACATTGAAGCTTATTCAACATCAGCATTTTAAGTCACTCTGGAGGCGAGCAAACCTAAATGCTTAATGCAACATGGGATGACTGCCTCACAAAGCCAAGTGTTGCAAGATGATCACATGGTGGGAGACATGTAAGCTCCTACGTGGCGGTGATGCTCGTAATGAGGTGGGTATGGCCTCATTATGGGCACTCCAAATATGGTTGTGCCTCACCCAACAGGAAGGTCAGGAAAGTGACATGTGACAACAGAAATGTAAACATGTCAACAATACTTGTGGCAAGTCTGTGTCAGTAAAGCTTGTTATATCTTATTTTGTAATTCTTAATTTGTAATATTGTATTCCATTCTTATTAAAACTGTGTGTTCATCTGCCAGTGTTCCTCAGATTTAGTTACACAATTAAATAATGCAAAGCAGCGACGCCATCGAAGGCAAACAACCTCAAAGAGAGAGGGGGCTAACGCTTCTCCCACTCTGGGCAACTCGCCGCAGGTTTGTAACACTGTGTTAACTTAGATGTGCACAATTAGTCACACCAGCACAACAAACAGCCTCAGGACACATAGCCACTCTACAAAGTATACAGGTCTGGTTAGTAAAGCTGTCACTCCTAATGGGGCCAAACATTGTTTTCAAACCTGTTGTCAGACTGTGTGTTCTGGTCTCACTCTGTGCATTTACCTTTAGTTTGGTTTGGTTTCAAGCTGATAAAAATTCAAGCAAACCAAAATATCTCAACAGAGGACTTGTGAGACCACTCACTTTGCTCATTGGTCAGAAATGTCTGGGTAGGAGCAAGAAAATCAAACAAGACGTTATTGCAGACAATGACTGACAGAAGTGACATACATTCATAGTTTGGGCCACATACCAAACAATGCACTTCAAGACAATGTAGGTAAAACAGCATATTGCTTCAGATGTGCTGCCTTCAAGCGCCGTATTGAGCACATAAAACCACATGCTGATTTTCAACATGTTTATTCAAAATGTGCAATTTGTACTCAAAGGTGAAGTTTGCTTGGCATTAACTACGTGCACCTAGCCCTCTCTGGTTCTTGAGCAATCAAGAGATGAATAGGTCGCCTCACGCTAACACCACAAATTAGCATCAGACTTCATTAGGAGCCAGATTAGACCACTTCCTCAAAAGGGTCTCAGTGTGCTGTTTCGGTCTACACCCAAATGTCGATGTAGTGTTCAGGCCTGCCTAACAGAATCATACAGAGGAACACATACCAGAGTACAAGTCATAGGTGTGGAAACACCTTATGTCTATATACTGTAAATGTGTACAACTGGTTGGTAAACTATGTCACGAGATGCAGCCCCACTACAAAGCATACAGGTTTGGTAAGTTCTACCGGGGTCATAGCTGTCAAAGTGTCAAAAGAAAACTGGTCCAGGGTAAACACAACTGGTTGTCCCTGGATTCTACATGAAGCATGAAAAGAGGAATTTGCCTTAAAGAACATGTGTGGCAGAAAATTGCTAACATGTTTGACCAAAAACTAATTTTCTTTCACAAATTTTGGCTTATTTTGTATCAACAAAGATATTGGCAGATATGTCCAAAGAAACTGTAGCACACTTGTAAATGTTTAACAGGATGCATTTTCTTAGCCTTAATTTCCTTAATACCTGTTTAATTGTTGTTGTTTATTTATGTTATTCAATTTAATATTTAGTGAAGCATTAAAAATGTACCTTTACTATACTGTTACTGTCATCTTCACAATTAATGTTTATCAAAACATCTTGGTTTATGTAAAAAGAAATATGGACTGATATAAATATATTTTTTTGTAGTAGTGAGGCTCTATAACACGAGATGTTAACTGAAGTAAATATTCTGTGTAAATCCAGACGTGAGTTTTGCTTGCAGGCGAGGGGTCGTTTTGCAGAGGTAGGTGATACATTTTTTAAAAGGTGAAGATCTCATTTTGAAATTAAACAAAATCTGGTAAATGCCTCTGCCAATGCACACACAGACTGAATTCCGAGTGCAAGTGTGTCACGTGGCGCTGAGGATGCGTGCAGCATGCGGATGACACAGAAAGGCTGGAACGGGGGCATTTTGAAGGTTATTGAGATGTTTTGTGCTCTGCTGAAGGAGGGCTTGGTCGTGAGATTTTTTTGTGGGGATTAGGCAGATATATTTACATATTTGTGCTGCAACCCACGATAGACCACATTCCTCATAGGTATTTCCCCGATTAGACTGCTGAAATCACGACTGTCACACACACACACACACGCACACAAACACAGGGTCCCTAAAAGGGAGAAAATACTGGCGCACACACACACACACACACGAAATGCATCTTTATCTATCAACAAAAAAACTTGCTATCATAGTCACACATAAAATTCATTTAAAAACTCTTTTCTACTATGTGAAATTTGAAATACATCTCTATTTGTGCTAAACTATATAAATCTTCAGACAGAGACTGACATCAGATCACAGTGAAGGTAAGCACAATGTTTTCCACTGAAGTGTTTTTGTTTTGCAGAGACCCATTGTCTCCTTCTGTGGCACATTGTTTGATTGTTTTAGTACGATAATTGATGAGTTGATTTTGAAAATGAGCTTTTAAGAGTGAATGAAAGATAAGTATCAAAAACGGGATTAAACTGAAATTGAGTAGCGGAGGTCATCTGTGATTTCTTAATTTCAAAGGAAAAATTCCACAGCAAATTACCAGCTATATGTTGGGAATCACAGAGGCCATCTGATTAAATTAGAGTAGTCTCTTGTATTACTCCAGAATAAAATCATCATCATCAAAAAAAACCTTTTTCTTCTTTATTCTCTACCTCTCCTCTGCATCTCTGTCACGTTGTTGCCTCCTCTTCAGCGCAGATGTGTTACCTCTTAGGTTAGCCGAGTAAACATTGTTTGTTACGCGCACGATGAGACTAGGTAACTTTTCTTTATATGATTTAATTAGAAAAACACAAAACAACAAAGTCAAGTATGGATTCAACGGTACTTTCTAATGTGTGGTCAAAAAACTACTGATTCCAATTCTTCCAAAAATCAGAACACAGTATCAGACTCTGAAACGTACTTATATAGCCGATAGTGTCACAAAATGATGTCATCCAAACCAAAAGTGATGTCATCCAAACTAACAGAGGTACGACAATAATGTCATCAGAACAAGCAAAGTTACAACAATGGTGTCACACTTATACATTACTTAATTATACATTTCAGAACAACATGGACCTTATGACATACTCATCATCTAAAGCTTTGGTTCTTATGTCATCTTTCCCAAGCCATAACTATACTGTGGTGGAATATTTAAATGTGCGCTCTGCATAGAGATCCATTTGGAGAGGCAAAAAGCTGAAATGCAGAATAAAATCTCCAAAGTTAAAGAAATGGAGGACAAGCTGTTACCTAATATCACCAGGATTTCATCTGTAACTTCAAATGTGCCCACACAATAAACAGAGACATTAGGGTTAATCCCTAAATTGGGTAATACTAACCAGTCCAGTAACGAGGAAGGCTTACAAAAGCACATTTTAGGTAGTAGACAGTTTGATCCACATCACATAAATAGAAGTCTGTTTTTTGTTTGTTTGCCTCCTTGTGAATTTTCCTCATCCTAACCAACACAAGTTGATCACATCCCTGTTATGCAGTCTGTTTATCTGCAGCCCCTAGTCTGTGTGTTTAGTCATGTTTTATGTGTGCAGCTAAATAAACAAAATAAACAGTCATGCTCAGTAGCCTGAAGCATGGCCAGAATTCTCGTGTCATTATGGGTTCCCACTGACAGTTTTTTTATTCTGTTGTTTTTTAATGATATCTTGTCAGACACAAAAATCGCTCTCCACTGTAAGCAGCCCAAAACATCTTTATTATTACTGTATTATCACTTTGATAACCATTAGTAGTAACAGCTGTATGTAGGACCAGTACATAAGTATCGTAATCGTAAAAAACACATAGTTAAAAAGAATCCGTCAATACAAATTGTCTAGACATATAAAATTATTCTTAAATTGTTCCTCAAAAGGCTGTGTGGTTCCATGAAAACAACTTCACAGCATAAAGGACCAGCTCCTTCATTAGTCTTTCGGTTCCTTGTGTTCTTGTATTTAAAGGGGTTTTCATTCCTGTTTGCATTCTGAGATGGAAGATAGCACAAATTTAGACTACACAAACTAAATTTCAAGGACAAAAATTATTTTTCAGACAGATAATGTTGCATGGTTAAGTACTATCCGTAAAACCACTTAGTTGACAAAGAACTTCCAAAAAAGGTTGGAAACCAGGTGGTTATTTTAGATATTTCAAAAAAATGCCTTTTCTGTCGGATTAAAGGTGCTTTAGTTTTTGTGAATAGAAACATCATCACGATCAAAACGTGGGCAAACAAAGGTTACATAAATAAAAATAAATAAATAATATCAGTGGAGATTCTTTTTTAAATAATTGAATAAAACAAAATTAGACATTCTAGCTGCTGTCTTTGATCGGACTACTCACGTAATTATGTGGCGATACATGCCAGCTTCCTGCGCACGCTATGGGCCTTTGAACTGTGTCTTTGTCTGAGTGCTGTGATCAGGAGTGGCATCATGAGGATTCATGTGCTCGGCTTTTATTGAGCTGTTTGGCACTGAAGGATGCATAAAGAGATTTAGAGGGACTGGAAGGGAATGCATGTTATCCATGTACTGGCATTGACGGATCAATTAGAATGCAGCAGGAGGGTTTCTCCACTGTGAGGCTTCAAGAGTCCATTTATGGTCAAATGAAGAGCTTTGTTCTAAATGGAAGCATCCAAAAAATCTGTAATATCTCATATGAAATGAAAAATGGCAGCACGTAAAACTAAGTCTTCCCTGAATTTCCCTCGGGATTAATAAAGTATCTATCTATCTAAGAATGTTTATTTTTTTCAAAGGGTAATACGTAATCTTGTATTTGCTTTATTTACAAATCACCTACATTATTATTAATTTTCCATGTTGATTTGACGAGACACTGCCTCGGAGAAAGAACAAAATTAACTGTACTTTGTTCTACATTATTTGTTTTGTTTTTCACTTTTTTTTTCTTCCCACAATTTGTCTTTGCATCTGTGAATGTCTGCACACACAGGCAGATAACAGAGCAGATTAAGGACCTTTACATACTTCATGCTCTGATAGACTTTCAGAAACAGCTTCATTAGCAGTGATGCAGGCTGTTCTGTTGTGAAATCAGAAGTTCAACTGAGGCATATTTAAAACCTGAAAAATGACACACGTTCAATGCTAAGGGAACGCACTTTATCGATACCTCTTTGACAATAGATTTGACTTTCAGAAGGCTCCTGCGGATAGATGCAGTGATTCCTGCAGCAGTGCCAACAAACAAATGCAAATGATCTGATGTGTGACAAATGAGTGTGGCTGGACTAAGGAAACACAGCACTAGTGAACAATTCATTCACATGAAATATGAGCTTCAAAGACACCTATCGGCTGCAACAACTTCATCTTAGACACTACGATTGGAGATTTAAGGGATAAGATGAAAAAGACTGTAAATTGATTTTTTTCAGTACAGCAAGTGTCAACTTAATATAAAATACAAGTGGATGTACAGAGAAATATGTGGTCCAGTGCATGTGCGTATGAGGGATGAATCATGCCATTTCTGCTTGTGTGTGTGATTGCAACATGAAAACATTGGGAACAGGCATCAGTGGACTGAATCTCTGATATGACAAAATCACAACAGTAATATTACACAGAAAAAAACAGCAGAATGCCTGCATTTCCCAAGAACTAAGGGTCGCTATGTGGAGCAAAGGATACGACAAACTGTAGACTATTTGAACGATTTTCACTGAAGCAGTGTTACATGGCAGGAAGGCCACTCTCTTGTTACATCTGTCTTCCAACATTAACACAGGCATGTGTGTTAGGTTTTGTACTCCAAAAAATACTGTTCAATGTCTGTGTTTCATGACATTGGCAAAATTTTGTTCGCATGTCAACAGCTGATGGAAACGCAATTTCTTTTTGCAATATTCACTTGAATTTTATCCGAAACCTGGATGGAATAGCTACTGGTGCATGCACACAATTGTTATCAAATGCACATGCATTAGGGCTGTGCATGATTCAAAAAATGTTGCTGTCTGTATCAATATAGGGGTGGTAACTTTAATGCCAGTTCTTTTGCAAAGCATTTTACAAATCCTTTTTTAGAGAAAGTTTTGAGTTATAAAAAGACAATTTAATTTTAATTTATTTTAATTTGTTTGGCGCTGACACTGATTAATACCGCAATTGATAACAAACACAGACCTTTTGGTCACAGGTTATGTGATATCTTGTTCTAGCACCACACTGGCACACTTGCTTGGTCTTATCTCTTGTTGGACTGTATAATACTAGTTCTAGTAGTCTCAATCACTGTAAAAGGTTGGCATTTCATCTCTAAAATGTCTGATTAGGAATAAGGAGCATGTGAGACAAAACTGAAACCATGTGACTTTCTTGAACTATTGGGTCATGCTTGTAAAACTAGCTGTTGTGAAAAAGTTAAGTTAATTAAAGGACTGCAGTGAAGTTTGTTAAACAATAGTCGTTTGTCTGATAGTCTGTAGTGACACCAGTCCACTATGCATTCTAGGTAAGTACACTCACAAAAATTGAGAAAATGTGTAAACTACTGCTTGAAACACAAGATGAAGACACTCCAACAGTCATTACTGATTAAAAAATGTAGCTTGCTGCTTTTCATTGTTTTAAGTTGCAAATATCTGACAGGCATATAATGTAAAACAAGGTTTACCGCAATAATTGCTACAGTGGACCCATACTCATTCACCTTGAAAAGTATGATTACATCGATAATAAGACCTGCCATCTTTGTTTTTCTAGTAGTGTCACGTGACATTGTGACTCTGGGGAAAATGTTTTATTGATGCATTTCAATGGGTACCACAACACACAGACACACACATGCCCACGTCATGTTTCAGCTGAAACGGCAGGGCTTTCATCACCGTCTAACTGAGCTAGAGTGAGACAGGGCGATGCCAGTTCAATTGCCTGCACCCATACTAATAATGAACAAACTAGCACAGTAACAGCGTCTCAAGTCTACACATTCACAACAGTCACCACGATTGGCCTTCCGTGATTCGTGATGCCACACATTGTTCGTATTCATACAGGCACATCACCAACTCAGGCTTCATGGGAAGAACAGAGAAGTCTTCTTCCTTCAGCAGAGGAATGTGACAACAGCCATCCAGCCCTCCCGCCTGCAACATCTCCCTCAATTATTTCTCTTATTCAGTGACAGAAATGAGTGAGCAGATCGGAAGAGCA
>OMOW01030071.1:0-11450 GCA_900312555.1 Lamprogrammus exutus
GTGTACTTTTCTCGTTTTTTTAACTTTCATGTAGTGATGTGCTGTACGTGTCTCCGGTAGTATCATCCGTAGCAGATCTCTGTTCTGAGCCACTGATATCACCAAGAGAGTATGTGTGTGTGTGTGTGTGTGTGTGTGTGTGTGTGTGTGAGTAAGTATCAACATGTTATGGGAGTAAAGGACTCATCAAAAACAAAGCTTTTTGGGGTGTTCAGGATGAATGAGTTTGTCTTAAGACTGTGGGATTGGGGATGTGTGGATATGAAAGTTACAAATCGTGAGGGAATCATGAAATCTTTACTCATCCACGCAAAACTGCGATCCAACACGAGACACGTCCAATTCCGAGTGCTTGCGACAAAACGCGGCCAGAAATTTCAAGCCAAAATCTCACAATTTGACTGAATGCGACCAGATTGATGACAAGTTGAAGAGGCATTTTTTGCCTGCATAAATCTTTTCCCGCTTGTTGCGGCGCTACGATTTCACCAGGCGTTCACCACATCATCTGCCATACGTGAAACTTGATATCGCACATGGAGTTGCACAAGCAGTCAACTTTGCTTGCCAGTGAGGATCGCTGTTTGTGGGAGGTGGAAAAAAAGCACAATATGTCCCCTTTAACATCAATAAGAGCTTTTAGGGCCATTTGCAATGTTGTGAACACAAAGTTACATACAGAGAAAATCTAAATAGAGGCGAGAAGAAAAAAGAAAAGAGGGAAAAAAAGGGCGAGGCAGAAGAAAAGCAATACAAAATCAGGCACATATCAGTTACACAAGCATGCACGTACACACATAGAACGCTGTTTGATCAAAGACAGCACTACAAAGAAGCAATACACGTTATAGTAGCATAAGAGAATCTGGGGAGGGAACGAACAATTGATGCAACAGTGCATCAGACATGAATGGAGATAGCACAGTTATCAAGCACAATATTAATGTTCAAATCTTAAGAGTCTCACACACACACACACACACACACCTGTAATAACAACATAACATATTTGCAGTTCCATACACACAAACGAGTCTGTCCCCCGCTAATCATTTGCACTAGCTTTTCAGCATGCAAATAAACACCCCCTAAGAGCCAATTAAGCTTCTCTCTGATTCGTTCAAAATCTCCAGTAAACACGGAATAATTGATCCCATATTCAGCAGCTGCAGTTATCAGCATAAGCATTGTGCATTTTGTATTTACATACCAAACCTTAAACAGCACGCCACGCTAACTTCAGCTGGTGCCCGAAGCGGATTCGCTCACACTCAGGCAAAGCCACGTGCGGTTTCCCGTCGTGCTTTTCCAGAGTAATCCTTCACACCACAGCTTACAACCTCGCAGATACTTGACTTGAGTTTCAGCCAGTTGAAATATGGGATGCATTCCTCAACAAATGATATGTAATTGAAAATAAAAGATTACATGCTACAAGCCAGCTCATTATGATTACTTACCCACTGACTCTTTCGTGATTACAAAATTCAATACCAAAACCGTCAGTTTCCCCCTGCTCAAAGCAATTTTCTTTCTTAGCTGATTGTTTCATAGCTCACGCTCACCGTCCAATCAATAAGCACTTGCTCTCTCGTGACAGTGACAAATGAAAACACCACTACACCCATATGAAATTGTTTATCCACAAAAATTACTTACATGGAGATATGAAAAGCTTGGCCGCCCAGGCATATATCATATTCCCCTAGTTCAATGCTATTTTCAAATGCCGAAATGGTTTTTGTCACCTATTTCACTCGGGCTGAATTCTGCCAAGCCAATTCTGCACCTCAACCCCCATTTGTGTTCCCATTGTCTCACCCACAAGTCAACACAGCCACCAAGCCACTCACACACCAATCCAGACATACACAACAGAGTCAATTGCTTTCAGGACCCCCCCGATCACTCACGTGCTTCTAGTGTAGTGGTGCACTCCTCGCTGACATCGGGGCCACAGCCTACCGTGGTGCAGGAGCGCAGGTAGAACTTGTACTTGCTCACGGGCTCCAATTCGCGCACGACCCACTTGGTGGTGGCGGGGTTGCTGATCTCGACCGTCTGTAGCGCCCCCACCTCATCAGTGTCATTGACTAAACATATATGAATGACAACACAAAGAGATTACGGGTGGAAATTCATCTGCATACACACACAGAGTAAAGTTCATAGAGTAATTTTCCACCATAAAAATCTCTTTTCAGCCCAACTCTCATGCCAAAAATAGCAAATGTCACTTGTCATTTGTGTTTTTGCCTCCTATATTTGCTTTGGCTTTGAGAAAAGGACAATTACTGTTTGCCTTTCTGGCTTGATACCCTTTTAAAATGTTATTTTCCTTTGATATGCAGCCTGGTAATGAGCAATGTTACAACCCTTGTGGTTCCAACTAGAATTAATTTGTGTTCCTGCTGTCTGCATTCTGTCCACATTGTGATTACATGTCATTTTTAACTATGTAAAGGAAAACGGTAAGCAGATAGGTGGCATTTATGCTGATAGTAACACACACAAACACAGCAGGTGTAAGGTGACATTTTTCTATGAAAGAGGGGCTACGTCTATGTAGAAGAAGGCAACAGAAAGGGTGACAAGTTTATATTGGTCCACTTCTCTAGCAACTGTCCAATTTTTGCCTGTGCGGTGCTGTCACCACCCACTGTTATCAGACATCTCATTTTATGTATTATTTCTGGGGAGAGGAACTGTCTATTTTTGGTAAATGATGTGATCGTGGCAGTGTGGTACAGGGAGGAGGCCACGAGGATCATGTTTCTAGCCTGTGGATGGATGCTTTCTCACTTAGGCCTGACAGCTTGTGAACCAGCTCAAGGCTGCAGACTTTGGCTCTTCCAGTGACTTCGCCGCGATTTTTCTTGTGCTTGAAGCTGTTGGGCTCGTGTTGGGTGAAGCTGTCCAAGATTCTACAATAGTGAAATCTGAGAATAACCGAGGCAACATCTGCGTTAGTTTAGTTTAACGGAGAAGAGATGCAAAATTAATTGGAGCCTTTAATCAACACATATGGAGACTTACTCTATATCAGTAAATTATAAAATCAACTGGATCAAATTTTGATAAGTTACTATATATATATGTATGTATTAATAGTAATTTTGGTCTATCATGGCCACGTGCTTAGATCAATCCTCATGAAAATGTAATTGCAAATGAAGTAAAAGATCATTTAAAAAAATGTAATGTTGTAATGAGGTCAGTGTAAATCTAAAAGAGCTATAATAAATTGAATTACTCTGTGCAAATGGGAACATTATATATTTATAATATATTCAAAGTATATATACAGTATAGTGCAGTGCTATGATTCTTAAGGACCAGGATTGAGAACCATTTAGACTGGTTAGCAGCTCTACAAGGCAAAACACAACTCATGGCAACCAGTCAGAAGGAAATTAAATAATGAATACGTTTTGAAAGAAATACTGACAAAAAGAAAAAGAAAATGTGTGTTTTAGATTCTGTCTCATAGATGGTACACTGTAAACTGTAAGAGATCATTTCTGAAAGTGCTGATAAATGCAGCTTGTGTGTTTGTGTGTCAGTCTGTCTGACTGATGTAGTGGTCCAGATAGGATATCCAGGTTTAGAATAGATTCTAATGTGAGTGAGTGTAAATGGGGTCCTTGTTCAGCATGGAGAAGGATCTTGTGTGACGTAGCGGCAATTGAGTTAAGAGCAATTTCACTCATCGTCCACAGGGACGACTTGATACGACGATCAAAACACTCTGCATAGGCACAGTGTAATTTCAAAGCAGGTTAGTTTTACCATTTAGCCGTACGGGCATTCCTGATGTTACAGCAGTCCTTCCTATGAAACCTGTGAGACATGACACTATTAAAGGCTGTTTGTGAAGACGGGCGTTGCTCAAAAGACAGCTATGTCGCAACTTAAGATTCCACTCATGTCACTGATGCCATCCTGACAGCTGGCTGCATTATCCTCAACATTTTGCGCATGAGTTCCTTTAAGGGGACTTCAAAAAAAAAAGAAGAAAAAGTCACACTTCAAAGAGTCTATCGGCTTTATTGCAGCGGCGCAGTGAAAACGTCCTCTCTTGAAATATTGTGCGACATTCACACCTCTTGTGCAGCCGCCAAATCAAACTTAATTAGCTGGAAAATGCAGCACAGAGATGTTTGCTGGAAGTTGGTCATTAGCCTCATTATGACTTTTGTTTAAGGACACCATCTCCTGGGTCTGTGGAGAGGATGGCCCCCATGGACATGATGGGGTCAGTAACACCGGACTATAACGGACTGTGACAGAGTGGCCTTGGTCAGCAGTAGCCAAGCCGTGGTCATGACACACAGGCCAGTAGACATAACCCTGACATGTTTCCTATACACACACTCTAACCTCAGCATGACCCTACCCTATTAGAGCTACACAATGATTTTCCTTTCCTTGCTGAGGATCACAGTGAACAGCAAAGTCTTTGCTTTCCCAATTCACCCCTGAAGTAATGCACACACTCGCCTCTTTCATATACAATGCGGGTTAATGTAATGTAACACATTATTAATATTACTGACGTTGTGCTTAAGATGCACTGACACATACTTAGCTGATACTCCAAGAGATATCTGGTGAGAATCCCATTAGGCTCCAAAGGTGGGGCCCAGGCCAGAGACACGGAATGCTTTTGTACATCTGTGACCCTGAAAGCAGGATTTTTCTCAGGGACTGTAGGGGCAAAAAGGTGACACGCACACAGTAAGCAGTCAAATTCTGCAACCCAGTTTCCTCAAGCTATTATTAGATTTTCTCTTCAGTAGTTGCGAATCAATACACCCCCCACTGTTTTTGTCCAACAATCCTACCTCCCTCGGGGGTTTTGAAGTTGACGGGATGGCTGCCGGGTCCGTTGCCTTGCCCGTTGAAGGTCATGACGATGAGGCTGTACTCGGAGAAGGGCGATAGTCCTGGTACCATGCCGTGGTTCCGGTCCCCAGGGATGGTAAGCGCGTGCTTGTCTCCTTGGCTTTTCTTGGAATCTAGCAGACTCCGCAGACGCCACCAGTTTATCTACATCAGAAAAGAGACACACAGATCAAACTTATATATCATACATATGTGCTGTGTGTAGTCACTGCATTTGCTTCCTGGCACTCTGTGCAGGAGAATGTCAAGCTGCCAAAGGAAGGGGGTGACACAGTGGGGTGAGGGAGGCCAACATTGAGAGTGAGGTCAGGGTCATTCCTTTTAAACTGTGACTTAAAGCAAAGGTCTGAGGTTTTTTGAGGTATTACCCTATAGCCTCCCAGATGTCCATGTAACTTGTCCTTGTGTACACGAGTCCAGCTAACCTTGACCACGGAGCTGTTCATCACCTCCACACCGACATCATCAGGCGCAGCGGAGGGAACTGCTCAAGCAAATACACACATGCAATGATTGGAATCATTATAATGCTTGTGAGCCAAGGAAAAAGAGTGTGATAAGTCATAACTTACATGACTCATCTTGATAACGACTCACATAATTCAACGTTAGAATAACGTTCATATTCCACTTAGAAACATCAGATATAAACTTCACATAAAATTACATAAAAATAGCAGGAAAGCTATGCAACTATCTACATCTATAAGGGATAGGTAGCCTGTCAAACGTGAACTCTACCTACAATCACAAACTCAAACCAACAGACTAAAGGGAAAAAATGTACTCTATCATCACATTTGAGTGAGGGCAATAAGAAGATTAGGAGTTACGACCTGATGTGACCTCTTGGGGGCAATTCCAGAAGAAAGCTAAACCAATGAAATAGAGTAAATGTCTCTACAGCCTGCTTTTCTCTTTATTAAAAGGTACAATAACTACTAAAACGTTTTGTAAAAATCATCAAACTAAAGGATTTCAGAATTTAAAAAAAGCAAAGTATGCTTTTTTTGTTATTTTCCTTAAATTATATAGTCTAATATAGTAGAGAGAGTGAGTTTCAAAATCAGACAAAGACACAGCCTGTTTTTCACTCAGTGTGCACAAAGGCGGTCCACCAAGAAAGAGTAGATGTGGATCTTTTTTTTGTACATAAATAAAGCATTGCAAAGTGAGACCCCTAAGTGGAAATAAAAACATTGGAATCTGTCTCCTTTAAACACATTATTTTATCAGTCCACCTGAAAACTGCTGCACGAAGTGTAACAGTTAAGCAGAGAGAACAATGTGCAATTAAAGCACAACCTTTAAGTATAAAAGCTTTTGTCCTAAAGCCTAACAGCTTTGAACTTTGTCAGTTTCAACTTTCAGCCAGTGGTGACCATGGCCAATCTTACAATGCTTAACACCAAAGGACACCAAAAAGTAAATAGACGTGCACATTTTTAGCTCCAGCCCAGCATGGTGCACTCACTTAAAATGTTGTGCACAGAGATGTTTTTCTACCATTCTGCATCCCAAATAAAATCATATAAGGTCAAGTAAAGATGACTACTAACAGTCCTCTCCTGAGTAGCCAGACACTATTTGGGGTTCGGGGCCCCAGCCTTGGTTGTTCCTAGCTTGGATCTTGATCTCGTAGGGTACAAAAGTGGGAGTGTCTTTCACCACAAACGAGTGCCTCTTCACTGTGTGTTCCTTCCAGTCGTCATCCACATCCTGTCGCCTATAGCTGACCTTATACTCCAGACCAGGGCCATTGTGTTCGATGGGTAATAAGGGCTGAATGATAGAAGGAAAATAAGGTTAAGAAATAAGACAAACAATGTTGTATGTTTCACTGGGACATTCACAATTGCATGAGACAGTTTCTGTATTTCACGATTCAATGTCGCAGTTTCTGCAGGATTATGAAAAGCTCAGTCAGTGAACTGTGCTTGGAACGCTGGCTGCATCTTATCCTGCTATCTAGTAAAACAATGAAACAATTGACTGGGTCCAACAGCAAGGCTTTTCTTTGATATAGGGTTTACTCAGACACCATTGATGAAAACATTCCTCTCCTCACAGACGTCTGACCATGAGAAATAGAATGAGAGACCATTATCCACAAAGGCAAATCATTAACAGTGGGGAAAGCTCATGAATCCAGGGGCTGTGGCTACATTACCATGACAGGGCAACCAGATAATAAGTGAAGGAAAGATTCATCTTCCTACAATAACGCAGAATATATTACTGTACGTGTTAAAAGATTTTTTTTTTTTTCTTTTCATGGCTTTTCTTTTCTCTTTCTAATCAAAGCAGCAATATGGGCGGCTTTCATTGGAAACTCATTCAGAGTGATCCCAGAAAATAGCTTTTCTAAAGATGTGAACCACAGAATGAAATATCAAAACTGGGTCATTTCCATCTCATAAAGTCCTATTGATAACTGCACATGAAACATTGATAAAAGTTTTTTTTCTGCTCCGTCATAGAGAAATTCTTTGATTTTCAAAAACTGTAGCAGATGTGAATAATTCACTATCTCAGGTTAGGTGACATTACAGAATTTGCAATGAAGGGATAATAAAGCCCCACGCTGTATTTCTTACCTCCCAGTTGATATCCATTTCATGTGGTAAATGACCTTCGATTTTGATATTTTCAGGGTTCTTGTCAGGAGCTGTGGAGAAGAAGCAATATAGATTTTGTCAGCATTGTTACCGAAATAAATCTCCAGTGAAAGGGACACACAGGAGACCTGGTTTTCAACAAGAATGGAATCAATTATGTACCAGGTCTGAGTGTTTTAAAGTTCACAGCAGCGGCACTGGCAGCTCAAGTGGCCTGGAGGACCTTATCAAAAACCAGAATAAACACTGAAAGAAGGAAGCCTCCAACCTGCTGGTGGGGTTTTGTATCTCTCTGTGGGCTCGCTGGGAGGACCCCTTCCTACTGTGTTGACGGCGGACACACGGAAGCTGTAGTCTACGTGGCCATGAAGTTTCAGGACAGCGGAACCGTGGTTCCCAGGCACTCTGAGCAGCTCTTTCCAGTTTCCTGGCTCCCACTGGCTTTCCTCATACTCAATAATGAACTCTGTTGACAGGCAGAGAGACATCAGAGCAGTCCCTCACCACTAAGGTTCTTGCTTATCTAACCAGCAGCTGTGCAGAAAGCTCCTCAGACCCTGCTCTGGGCTTGGAAAATATCATAATATATGCCTGGATAAATCAACAATACATATATTAATACAAACTACACCGCAAAATGAAGTGATTGAGGCTGCTGTGGTGTATGAACACACACTTGCCCCTTTTACCTGTGGTAGTGCTGTTGTGATCATCCCCGGGGACCCATTTTAGTTTCACACTTTTGTTCTTGTGTTCAGATAGGACCAAGCTCTCAGGCGCATCAGGGACGTCTGAAAACCATCACAACATACAGTAGTTTAAAAAAGCAGAGACACATCAATTTCTGGGACAGAAAGGACAAGGAAAAAATGTCAAATTTAATCATCTTAAGAATCAGAAAATGTGAAGCGAACAGCATCACCGCGTGGGCTGACGATTCCTGTTGGATCAGCACCAGGTCATGATGTCAACAATATGTTTCAGTGGCTACGGCCTGCATGTTGATCAAATATTGATCATCCATAAATCTGCCGTGCTTTACTGTATCTCCAAGGTTCCTCGATCCTTTTAACCCGGGCAGCCGTGTTGTTGATATGTTTGCTCACCTAACACCATGAGCAACGCTGAGGCGGTGTCTTGGTCCACTGGAGTTCTTGCCACACATGTGTACACACCCTGGTCCCTGTGGCTGACATTGATAATCTGAAGGATACCATCTTCCATGACGTATCTGTTGACAGCAAGATGGAGACGCAGTATTGATTTACAAAACTGAAGAGTAAAACAATTTTCCAGCCAGGATTAAGGGGTGCGATGGTTTTTTAAAAACCTGCATCCTACCTCGAATTCTCTGTGTCGTTGAAGGCTATCTCCTCATCATCTTTTCCCCACAGGAGCTCAAAGTCATTGCTGAAGGACTTGTCGTACTCTGCCAGGCATGAGAGCTGGGCTGTGGTACCTATTAAGATCTGCATGTCCTCCGGGGCCACAACAATCCTAGTGGGATCTTCCATAGAAAGAACCGTATTAGTTACATTTCAAGGACTGAAAGCCACCGCAAATACACTTTCTCAGGCGGAACTGTTTACCTCTCACGTAGAGCATAGCATCAATAGCAGACATTCCCTCTGTGTTTTTAGCGTAACACGTGTACTGCCCTGTGTCGTCTTTCTCCACACTATAGATCTCCAGCGATCCATTGTCATGAACAGTAAACCTCGGCCCTTCCACAGAGTCTGAAGAGACATCTTTGCTCCTGTAAAAAAAAAAAAAAAGAAATAGACAAAGGTATTAAAGTCAAAGTTCTCTCGGGTCAAATTAAATACGAACACTGCAGCAGCCTAAACAAGTAAACTCTACACCGTGGCAGGAAAGAAGAAATAAAAGTTGCTGAATAGAACATTAGTGTTGAGTGACGGTCTTACTTTTCCTTTGTTTTCAAGAAACAGCAAATCTGAGGTAAAGAATGCTCTGTGCAGGGGGATCGCGTGCATCAACCCGTTGTTGTCTAGTGCTCTCTGCTGGCGTGCGAGAGTACACTTACCAAGTGATGGTGGGAGGAGGAGAGCTGAAGACCTTGCAGTGCATGATCACTCCCTTCCCCTCCACGGCAGTGTAATTCTCACCCACGCTGGTCAAAATCATGGGGCGCAGATCTGGCAGACAAGGAGCATAGTGTTAGGTGGATGTATGCGTATAGGTGTGGTCGCTACACACAGAAATGACCCAGATAAAACTAGATTGGAGGTAAATAAGAGTAGGGAAATGAAGTGACATCGCTCAGGCCTTCCCTCTGTATTAATTGCGAGCTCCTTTGTGTAAGAATGATTCAGCTGTCAGGCTGTCAAAAATGTGTAAATGAAATCAAAGAAGAAAGAAAGGAATAATGAGTTAGCCGAACGAATGCACCTTATCAGTTGTAGCCAAAGCCTCCCATTACAATGGCCTGTCTCTCCTAATTGTTTACAAAGGCAGCAGCTGGGGCCTTTGCATTCAGAGACTGTCCAGCTTTATTAACTCCTGTGTCACTATGAACAAACTCCCCCACGTTTGTGCAAAGCATCAGAGAGAAACATCCTTCCTGTCTTTTTTCTTTTTTTAATCTGTGTTTGTAAAGCAGCACATGTTTGTCTTGTGCCACTGAAATCAGTACAGAACTGAAGGAACTTGTTAGCATATAAATGGCAGGGAACAAGCTTGTTGCTCCACGGGGAAAACAGCTAGACTGAATAAAGGAGTATGACGGCTAGACGGCCCTCCTTCTTCGTGCTCCTCTGTGCTTTCTGGGTGTTCGCCAGGAGCAGCACCAGCTCCCTCGCATGGTAGATCATTAAGGAGTCTCCCGGTTACTCATTCCACTCTCCGTCAAGTCACAAAAAATTTACCCCGCCGAGGCTGCTAAACAATTACCCAAAAAACCCCATTACGTTCAATCTTCGTGTACATTGAAAGTTTAGAATGTTGATTCTAATGATAATCCGGATCAGTCGCAAAGAACAAAACGTGAGATAAATGTGTTACTTACTCATAATCATGATGTTTGCGTTGGACAGAAGGATTCCGTGTGTGTTGGAGGCCTCGCACTGATAGACTGCGCTGTCAGACTCTTTTGCATTGTGTATGATGATGGTGTCATCAAACATCTTTCTGTTGGCTGCGGGGGCTTCTGTAATCAACAACCAAAGATACATTCAGTAAAGCAGCGATACTGAATGTGCTGCTCATTTGGACTGAGGACAGATACATAGCAAGGAGTGATTGGACTTAAACCCCATCAGTGAAGTTTATTCAAATTCTCCCACATTACCTAGCTTCCTCTGCACTTTCCGCTTGTTCTTAATTGATGCCCACATCCATTATGAAACAGACAACTCCTCTGGACCATAACTACTACTGGCTGTCTGAATCTCCCTTCCCTGCAATAACCTGGCCATTTTCACCACACTCCCCTGACTCCCCTGCATATTTTCCCCGACACATGATGTTGATGTTGTTACTGTGTTATACAAATACAAACCAAGCCCATAGGTCCTTAACTGCCCTGAAAGTTTTGTGATGTCAACATGTAACACACCTGGTTAGACACACCCACAAAGTGTGTGAGGCGAGTGAGTGTTTGGCCAGCATCCACCATGTTGCAGCTGGACTATCAAAACCGAGCAGGCTTTTTGGTGGGGGACACACTCTCTAAAACAGCCTGTTTTTACAGAGTGTGCACATCAGTACTGCAGCGAGGGAGTGGTTTTTTGGCACAATAAAGGATTTCAACATAGACACTTAAATGAAAATAACACCATGGCAATATATAAATATGGCATTTGCATTGTTTTCACAGCAACAAGAACTATCTGGTTTATTTACTATTTATGCTTGAGTACAATCCATGTATTTGCACTTATTTCAAGTGTTTGCTAAATCCAAATGGTG
>OMOW01030077.1:0-13320 GCA_900312555.1 Lamprogrammus exutus
AAAAACCCCTATATAAACACAAATGAATTTTCCATTTTTTTTAAGAAAATGAAATGTGACAGTTGAGGGGGGGGGGGCTAATTGGTTTGAGGAATCGATTCACGCCAAGCCTCATCCACACTAATAAGGTCACGGACCCTGGTGTTGTGGACTGCTTGTACCTGTCTATTAAGGTCAACGCGGTCATGGGGATTTTACAAAAAACAAAACAGTCAATGCAGTGTATAGTGATTTATTATAATGCTGAGGAGGATTTACGTGCGTTGGGCATCTTGTATGATTCATGGTGGACAAGAGAGAATAAAGATAAATACCGAGTAACCGAGATGTAATTTTGCAATGCTGCGTAGACACGGAGTGTTTTATTTACCCAGGCACTTTAGGAATGCCGATCCGAAGAGATGAATAAATCAGAGACACTGTCATTTCCTCCCTAACTGGTTTTGATTTGCGTGTATATAAATGTATGCAAATTGAAGCATTGATTTATTATATAAGTTGTTTTGTAAGGTAAGCACAATGAAATCGTTCTTTGTGCTTTGATGTGGCTTGTGCTCTTATAGAGAGGGGTACATCTCCCTATCTGTTGCTTGTTCTGTGTCTGTTTGTTGTCTGTTAAGATTAAAGCAGAGTTTGAGTTCTTTGTATAAATACTTGGAACAAGTACTATATAGTAATCTCTATAATTGTTTATGTTGGCTGATGTTGATATAGTCTAAAATATAGTATAGTTTGAGCGTGTGTGTGTTTAATATCAGTGCGCTGACATGTGTCCTCTGTGTTATGACAGACGCTATGTTACTGGTGGCAGACAGGCTTGAGGGACCCTTCAACATCGAAGCAGTCATAGAGCCCATGGACGTCAAGATCTCTGAGGCCATCATGACCATGCAGGACAACAGCATGCAAGTGTCAGCCAAGGTACTGTGCTCACTTCATCTTCTCCACCGCCAAAGCACTGCTGGACACCAAGAGTGCTGTGCAGCGATGTGAGACAACTGAATTGAAAAGTAAGACATGTTTGCCTCGAGCACAATAGGACACTCGGAAAGCAAGATACTTCCACCAACGCACGACTGTCCTCTGATTTCGCTTTGCTTGGCAATATGAAGCCAGACTTTTACTGTGACGACTTCCGATATGTAAGAAGATTTATCATGTAAACGCTTGTATGTCAAAACCCTTTTACGCTGCTGATTCGGCATCATCTCAGCTGGCAGTGGTTCAGCGTTTATAGCCTTATTTGTTAATGTGCAGTGATGCCATAAATGTGACCCGTGTCTGAACTTATATTTTAACCCACCATGTCCAGATCAATATCCAGATCAATATATATGAATCTTCATGAAATTGAGCCTGTTGATAGTCCATCACAGCATACACTTTTATTCATTAAGATTGATGTCTTAGAAAGAAAGACAGTATAAAAAGAAGAAAGCTCTCGTGTCAGTATCACAATCTGCCTCAAAATCTAATTGTTTATACAAGTTCCACCAATCTACAAAATGTCTCTTATATGTGAGACACATGCCAGGGAAAACATAACCGCTTTGGCAGAGTTTCTACACGATACTAAAACGTAAATATACCAACAGTTGGAAGCCTCAGAACACAGCAATCGGCTTAAATATATACAATATGAAAATATAAATAATTTCTGTGTGAATCAAACTGTGATTCTTATTGTCAGAGAATAGTTTTTCCCAGTCTTTTGGTCAAAAAGGAAGATTTCCTGTAGACCCCTATATTCTGAGCCTGCAGTGTATTCCGTGCCGCCTCTGTAGCTGGCAGGCAGCAGTGTCCAGCTTTACCAATTGTCTATGCACTTGTGTCTCCGTATCCTGCAAGGTTTCCCTTGACTGAAAAATTGCTCTGAGATTGGAATCTTTCCCCTCGCTCACACTTTAACCGCATGCAGTCCCAATGCAATCACTCTGCTTTGGAGAACGTGTCCACATACAGTATTTTGAGACAAAGATATGGTGTATGTGTACTCTCATTCTTGCAAACACAGACTTGTTGGAAATCGATTTGCTTAGATGCTGTACGGATAGCAGAATTGTAATCATGAAGAATTGATCAAAATTAGAGAAAAGACAGCTGCTAGTCATGACTGTCATGTAGCGCATTAGAGTGCTCCATCACAATCACAGCCAGGGGCCAGCAGACAGCAGTGAGAAATGCTAATGAGCCGAGCTGTTTAGAGCTCCACTGTCTGGGCCCTCAGCCACCTGAAAACAAACCTCTGCGCTCTACAAATTGATTGTCGGGTTCAAAGAGGTAAATGCCTGCACTTCTGATTTTCTGTCACTGCATTATGAACAACAAAAACTTAATGTTGTATTCGGAGAAAGTTGAAAAGTTTTCCTAACTTGATATTTTTTGCAGAGAAGTTAATTGGGCATGTTGTTTTATTTCTGTCTCTGTAATAATCAGATAAGGAAAACTGTCGATATTTTTCATTTATTTGCATTTTATTTAATACAGAAATCAAATCTTTTTCTTAGCAGAACTTTGACGTGGTTATAAGTTATTTATATCTGGCTGCTTGCAAAATACCTGAAATGAATACAGAAAACGTTTACAAAACCTACCGCTTGTCACGTATTCCATTTCACTAAATAATAAGGTGTCACACAAATAAAACTTTGCGCTATCAGATACAAATGAAAAGTTAGTTGGGCATGTTGTTTTATTTCTGTCTCTGCAATAATCAGATAAGGAAAACTGTCGATATACTGTCTGCATTTTATTTAATACAGAAATCAAATCTTTTTCTTAGCAGAACTTTGACGTGGTTATAAGTTATTTATATCTGGCTGCTTGCAAAATGCCTGAAATTAATACAGAAAATATTTACAAAACCTACCACTTGTCACATATTCCATTTCACAAAATAATAAGGTGTCACACAAATAAAACTTTGCTACAAACTTTCAGATACAAATCGCTGAGATTTGTGCAATGAATAAAACTGAAAAGTTTGTTTTCAGGTTCCAATAAAATCAAAATGTCTCTGTATCCAAAACACCAGAGATGGAAAAATATATTGTATTACAAGTAAAATGTGTATTTAAAGCTTTATGTACAGAGGCTTGGGGAATACTGTATATCCATTTCTAACAATGGAAAAGATGTCAGTGCCTGCAATGTTCTCCTCAGTAATATAAAACCATAAAGTATGTCATTTGCAAAAAATTAATAACATATATTATTATGATAATCATGATTAGTTTTTGAGTGCAGATGTCACTACCTCATCTAAGGAGGTTATGTTCTGTTTGGTTGTCTGTTTTTAGCAGGATTACTTGAAACATCATGATTTTTGCTTTCTTTAACATTGTAAGATTGGGCTTTTTTCAACATTCAGGCAAATTTTTCAAAAATCAGGGAAGAGAGCTGCACAACAAAAACATTGAGGCATATGCATGATAAGGTGAATGTTCCAATAGATGTGATCTGGTACAGATCCAGATAAGAATCCGGATCAGAATTGCTCAGTTTGTTTACATGCTCTTTAAAACCAATCACGTTTTTTAAAACCAATCACGTTTTTATTTTTAATTGCAATAAGGTGAATTTCTTGGGTATTGAGTGCATGTAAACATACTGACAGTGAAGTACCAAATAGGGGTAGAGACATACAACTACCACCATTATGCAACCAACATCATGTGGATTCTCTAAGGCACAAACAACTTTGACATATCATCAGGTGTTATGGATCTGACCCAGAAGAAGATTACGTCTGTAATACGCGATTGATCTTTATGCCATTGACAAAAGTATGCAGTCAAATTGCATTTTTATTGCCGCATACTCAGTTAACACAGAGGTTATTCAGAATAATGAAAATCAGATTTTTTCTTTTCGGGCAAGGGCTGGCCCCAAGTACCATTTTAAGGCTTTGAGTATTTTCAGATACTTCCGAATGAGTATTTTAATAGTTTCCCTCAATGCCGTGCACTGATTGTACAGAATGTGGATCGGTAACAGCAACTTATGGATTAACCAAAGCTAACTTGCACAATATTTCTTACTTCTACTTACTTCTATGTCCATTATAGGAAAAGCTACTTTGTCCACAAAAAAATTACTTGAGTACATTTGTACTCTGTGGTTGTATTTTATTTTAGTACTGAAGAACAAAAGGAGGATGAAACAGTTTCGAGGCTGCCCCAAAAGAGAATTGAATCGACCAAATAATGCCACGTGTATGAGATTTTTTGTAAATACATTTCTTTCACAGCAGTAATGACCAGTAATTACACATTTGTAACCACTTATCATAAATCATTTTGGCGCTTCCTGTATAAGGACACCCGGGCACTGATATCATCGTTGGTTCCTGTCTGGCTCAGTATAGATTTTTATCTCAAGTCATAGACCAGAAATGGTGCTGAGAGCAAATTGACAGAAGCCTTTTTAGGAAATGTCAGTGGCATATTCGAACTACATCTGTTTGGAATCGAAAGGGGGTGTGTGTGCCTGACAAAGACATCAACTTAGCCCTACTCAGTGCACATAACCTGGATTCAGAAACCATTCCAGAACTTCAATAAGAAAAAAAAATCCACATCCTAATTATGAGGAGCAACTGTGATGATATAAAGAACCTGGCAATTTCCTCGTGCAAGATAAATGCTAAACAGTTCCACAGTCATTCAGCAGCCTGCCTCGCTTGTCTCTTGTCCCTTGTGCTGAGGCTGTTATCGCTGCTTATCGTCTCCGTGTCGTAATTGTATCTCCCTCGCTTCATCTTAGGTTTTTCAAGGGTGCGGCCAGCCAAAGCCCCTGGGAATGGGCAGATCTGCACGTGGCATTTCAGACGTGTTCAGCGCTCGCTTTAGGCCCTACACCCCCGAAGAGAGACCCACCACCGCAGCTGGAACCAGCCAGGAGAGACTTGTAAGTAAAGAGATACGCAAGATAAGGGGTGAAAACCAATACTGTAATCTGTGATTGGAGGGAGGACACATCAACAGTGTGAGCCCTTTTGGTTTACATACACAATGTAAACTGGCAAAATAATTGAAAACAATGTCACGCATAATTGTTGTCATTCTGTAAAAAAGACATTCAAACGTAGATTTTTGCAGAGAGGTTGGCAATAACTGATGTTTTTTAGTGGGAAAACATGAACAAATGATGCAACATGTACATTTCTGAAACAATCACATATTTGCTGTTGATTCTGAAGCCTGTTGAAAAGCATCTACTGCCACATCATGTTGATTTTATTAAAGGAGACTTTATCCTACCACCAAGTGATGCTGAACGCTCCCTCTCTACACTGCTGATGTTAACAGTTCAAACTGTCTTTCAGAACTTTTGGTCTCTTGACAATTTTCTGACATATTTTTGGTGGAAGCAGCTCGAAATCATGCTGAGCTTGAGGCAGACTTACCATGGCTCAAGTCCAAAAGCCCGGATAAAGTAGAGGTCCCAAAAGATTCCAGTAAAAACATGGTAAATCCATGTTCATGTAGTCAAGACAGACACCATGTGTCCTCTTTTTTTACCCCTCTGCCTCTGTGCTGAGGGAGAAATTGTCAGTTGCATTCATGCACATTCTGAGCTGGAGTTTGCAGTGATTTCACAAACAGCATTTCACATATTTTTACTTCACACATTATTCAGGCTGTGTGTCTCAAAGTGACCAGTAATGTAGGAAAAGAACAGAAACAATTATTATGAAATGTTTCCAATTACGAAGGTGGCCTGTGCTTCATCTCAAAATGTATACTGTGCTGAAAACCTATCTTTGAAACTGCTAAAATAGGTCAACATGCACAACCCTTCGCAAGGTTAAAAATGCCAGGACGTTTAATTGAGGCTATAAATACTGGAGATGTGCTGTTAAAACATAGAGTAGGAGGGTGTCCGTGTCCAGCTGCAGTACGCGTAAACCAGTGATGTGTCTGTACGCCCACGGCCTTCAGCTCTGCTCCCAGTGGCCTCTAGTGAGTCTTTTACCTTCAGTAAAACACGTAGCACGTTGTAAATAGGACATACAGTATATTACTGCACAGTTGACAGACAAAATTACTATAACTTTGTGTTGTCTTAAATATCTGTCAAACGGACTGCATTGTACAGTAGCTAGGAAAAGGGATGAATTATTGAATTAATTTGTACTATTGTAATTTACACATTAATTCTGCCTAAGAATACAAAATACAATATAGTAAAAACCTTCAAGTTGGATATGTTTAACAACATTAGTGTTCCGAATCAATCACAGTCTGAAACCTAAGCCAGTGCAATAATGCTGTATGTTTAATGTGCCAGACCATGGAATGACGACAGGCAGCTTATTAATGAATTATTAAACCATACTTTGAAATCCATTTGTAATCCATTAGCCCGATGGCCAATTCATTTATCAAATGTATTCTTGTATTTTTAGAGACAATGTACAGGTGATAATCTAGTTGATAATCTGTTTTTTAACGGAGGTAAAATTCTAAATTTCAGGAGCAAAGATACAGAGAAAATGATGCATATTGTCTTTACAGCTAATCTATCACCAGCAGTAAATTAAAGAATAAAATGTGGCTATAAAATACCTGAAACACTTGCATACATCTGCACCTGTGCAAAAACATGATTCTAAAAATGTTATTCTTGGATTCAGCCCTCATATAAACTTTGACAAAAGTTTGTGATTTACAAAATTACCATAAATAACCACAACTCTGTGACTTTATTGCCTTGACAATCAAGCAAATGTCTTATCTATTTACCTTACTTTTTGGCAGCTGAACTAAATTAAACATCAAAAGGAGTGTTAAGGGAAACAAAGAACCTGACAAAATGACACAGGTTGCAGTATAATCAATAATTCATCTGTAAATGCTTTCAACTTCTTCTCCTTAGAAGGTGGGTTACTCAGGATGACAAGCATTTGTACATAATCAAATAAATCACCTTTTTGTGTATTATTACCACTTTTCCAACTTTTTCTGCATTGGAATTATGATCCACTCCTACATGTATACACGGTATGTATGTCCTGCTCTTTGCATTGATTTTACACTGCAAAACTCATTTTAATGAAATGCTTGTGGCTTTGAGTGTCACACAGCGAGATGGTGGATGGAACGTCTAGGTCGCACCATTTATCATTTAACTTTTTGCTTCTCCAATAGACGTTCCTCGCCTGTTACGCTCTCTCTCTCTCTTTCTTTCTCTCTCTCTCTCTCTCTCTCAATTTCTCCGATGTCCAATTAAACCTCTTTCTTCTTCATTTCTCCGCTGCTCCCAGAGGGATGTCTGGAGGACAATGCAACACAGCGTAAGCCTCCCATTCCTCCTCTTACTCCTCACCAAGTCATCTGTCTTGTGGTGTTTTAATCAACTTTCCCATAGAGCTCCACTTCTATACATTATTCAAAGTTGATATTGATTGCTTATGCTGTGGCATGCCCATTTATTTAGTTCAGCTGAATAATTAGTTTGCTATGTTTATTCATGTTATTTTTATGGCTTTTATTCTGATGACGCCAGTTGCTGTACAGGCAGTAATAATTTAAGGTGTGGGCGTAGACGGCGACATTCAAAATTGTATCGCTACATTTGGCTGTACAGGATTTGATTCCGCATTTAATGTTTTTAGGCAATAATCCACTGCATTTTTATGATAATAGCACAGTTCTGATCCAGCAGAAACGCATTCCTGACTAGTTGATCTTAATATATGGGGATGTATTTTTTTTAACCAAATGCCAAAACCTTTTCAATATACTTAGAATTCTTGTGTTTTTGCTTTTTTTATCATGCTCATCTCACATCTATGCTGACAGACAGTCGAATAGGTTATTTTAGCATTTTTAGACATGCATCCAAATGACGACGAGCCAAAAAGATTCATTGAGGAGATAAAACGCTTCAGACTGTCTTGATAGCAGTTTTACATCTACATAGGCAAGTTACCAGAGGAAATCAAAGGCAGCAGGGATTTGAGTTTGGATGAAGGAAATACATGACAGAGTTTATGCGTTGCAGAACAGGTGGTGTAAATTATGTTATTAAAAACAATAATTTAAGTTCAAGTATGTGACCTCAGGACAAACCATGATATTAATGACTTTGTTTCACACTGCACTGATTTCTTTGTGCAATGTGGCAATGTTGTGAATCACAAATGAGCCTTTGAGGCAAATACACACACATTCACTGAACAGCACAACACTATTTAGTTTTCCTACAAAGTCTGAACTAATGAGGGGTAAAAGAATAATGACCTTTATTCTCTTTTAACCTTTTTGGGTTGTTTTCTGCCAAAGTCACGTCGAAGGAAGAGTCACAGTTATGTTTTAATGTTTCTGCAGTGTTTCATTCTGTCGCTAACATTTTGATTGGCTGTGCTGGTGGTCAGTAACTATGTGAGACATCAAACAGGTTCAAAAACAACCTGAATTATTTTCTTAGAATCGCAACACTTCTGCTTGTGACTCTGGTTTTATTGTAGCCTTGTTTTTGCAGCTGTAGCTTGTTGGTGTTAGCAGGTTTGTGATTCCCCTGCCTTAACGCTTCACAGCAAGGACCCGTGTGTACCGACCTGTTGTGTGGTTTGGAGCTGAGCCGCAGGCAGATGAAGTCATTATTAGAATTTGTGTTGCTGGCTTTCTTATTCTGTCTATCCATTATAAATCAAAGGGGGAGTGTTTTGTCTGAGAGCAGCATGGTGGCTCAGTGTTTAGGGCTGTTGCTAAGTTTTCATCTTCCACAGTCCAAACACACAAAGCTCAAGATGCTCAGAATTAATTGCTCATATCTGTGAATATGCATGTGCACCGGCGTTTTGCCCTGTGACGGCCTAGTGACCTATCAACAATGTTTTCCTTCTGTTTGCCCAGTGCATGCTTTTGGTTCAATGCGTCTCTTGATAATAAGCATGAATGTTGTGGTTCTATAACATATATAAAGCAGAAGCATGAGCCCAGGTTGCCAGCAGAGCAGCACTACCAGAAATTCTGGTTATGTTATGAGGTCCAAACATGAATGTAAATGGGTTCAAGGAGACAAGATGTGAAACATAAATGTAGATGTAAGAGAAGCTCTTTCTCCCAGCACTTAAATCAGAAAAGTGAATAATTCCTTATTTTGAATATGTCTGGAAATGCTTTAATGATGGACTGTGACTCAGTCTATTGAAAAGTCAATCCATCTTTAATTATGAATCACCGTTTGACAAGATTACAACACAAACTGTGTAACACTATAATTATAAAATATATTGTTTACCACAATACCATAATAAGTAACAAGACACGTGTCACTATTACTATTTTTAAGTTTGGTCTCATAAGCAGTTATACTACATACTCAAGGCTCAGTAGCATCCTCCTCCTAATGTCTGTAAACTTGGAAAGTGAGCCTAGATTTACATACACGGAAGCACTTTTCATTCACTTTACACTCACTATCTGTATTTAATCAGTGTCTGATATAGTAAAGCTGCGGCTAATTATGCAATCAGTGGTTGTTGCTTGTTGCATCCTGGAAGTGTGCAGCCGAAAAGTTTTGGTTCATTTATAGAATTTGTCAGAAATTAATAAACACAGACAATAAATCAAAATGTAGTGATCCAAAAAATAAGTATTACATTGTTCTACTGACATCTCAAAGCATCTACTAAGGAAGAAACAGATGCACTGAGCAAAGATATAAGTATTAATAAATGAAGAATATGGTTGCCAGTGTGCTTTAGAAAAGTTTAATGACCTTACAGCCACAACTCTGCTGCCACGTATGTTCCGTGTCAGGTAATGATCCTTTGTAAATTGGCATTCTTTTTTCTGTCTAAACTCTTCATTATTGTTTTTGAACTGATTTGGTGCTGCTCTACACCTGCTCTTCAGAGATCAAGGCCCTCCTATGCAAACTGACCCATGAAAAGTTTAAATTTTTTAAAGCTGAAAGGGTGTGTCTCTTGTTCAGTTCAAACTGGTAATGAAAGCCTTGTGGCTGACTCGGTAAGGAGTTGCTTTTGCTATTTGGTCACAATTTACTAGAGATACAATTAACAGCATTCAACATAATCTGTTTTGAATGCTGACTTTTGAGCCACATAGGAATATAGTTTGCTCTCTTTTTACATGTGACTTATGATTGTCTTGGTTTATTCTGATTTGTCTTCAATTTGACCCTTCCATTCCATATACCATTAAATATAATTTTTAATATACTTATGTGTCTTATAAGTGTTATAATGTATGTTAATGGTAAGGCTCAACAGTATCTGTGATGCAGATTCATCACTGTGTAGTTTTACATGCATGGTAAATCTTAGATTATACTTCAACTCCGCAATAAATATTTATTTTTCAAATTTCATGTAACACCATAATTATATTGAAATCTGCATTAATTAAAGTTGGTATACTCCAACAAATCTAGATTATGTTATTGTAAATCGATATACTCAAACGTGTAAATGATCCTTTGGTTTATAATCAGAGTAAGCAGTCATGCATTTCCTCCCCTGGTGTAGTTCCCCTATTAAACTGGTCAGGTATATTTGTATCCTGTTAACTTTGTCTGTACGGCTCACTGGAATGATAGTATAGTGTGCATGTAAGCGTACGTGAGACTGAATGATCCACTGGTCCTCACTCAAATGAAATATTCCCTTAAAGTCAATGAAATCTGCACTGTCGCCAACAACAAAGTTGATATTTGCTGTTTTGTGGTGAAGTGGCTTGCAATGAAATCATAAAATGAATACCAGTACATAAAAATGTGACATTTCATTAAAATAAAAGACAAAAAAACTTCTTGCATTATGAAAATCCCGTACCAGTTATCATAGGTATATAAGAGGAGCACACATTTTGTTTTCCTAGATACTGAAAAATAGCAGAGCGAAACATCTTCATATAGATGGACATAATCCAAATGTTCCTCTGCTTCGTATTCAAACAAGATTCTGGTCAAAAGTGATGTGAAGTAACCAAACTGTACCCTTTTATTACCCATAGCAGTAACAATAGATTATTAAATGTATAAGTTGTAAGATACTGGTACACAGTCAGCACTGATTGTTGCTGTTTGCGTGTTTTATTCTTCATTTGTTTGGTATTGGTTTTGTCAATCATAAGCAAAAGCCTGATTAAACAATTATGAGAGAAATGGATTTATCCTCTCTCAGCTTGGTCTAACATTGCCAACAGGAAGCTATTGTCAATTTCTCCATTACACAAACGCCAGCAGTAAAAAACGTGATTGATGCTTTGAAGGAATTCCATTACTGAGCAATTTGACCAATTTTTTAATATTTGGAACCTCCCTAATGGGGTGTTTGCTGTTCAGATAGCAATGCAGTTGGAAAGAGAGTAAATCAGTCATTAGTAGTGGCCGGCCTTTCTCCATGCTCCATTTCATTTTGTTTTACCAGGGTGCCACGTCCAGGAAATTATCTGACAACAACCATCTCTCAACAAGGAATAAAGGCTCAAGCAAATGTGCAGTGTTTTAATTCTTCAATCAGTCACAATAACCCAGTGTTGATATGCATCGCCTTATACTGTGGACTACGTGTTTGTTATTGTAGCCACGCTGGACCGAGCATGCTGTGAACGTGGAAAGATGAATCTGAGCTTAACGTTTCAGCTCCTGGATGGAAGTTGAATTCACAATTCCTACATGACAGTTGAATCAGTCATTGAGAAATCACTTTACCCAGTATAATTACAGACACAACTGCCAATTATGACCAATGCTAACACTGCCAAATTGGTTTAAAACCATGAGTCATGCCATAAAATGGATCCAGTTAGCCCCCAGATGAAATTCTGGCATGTACTGCAGATGATTGTGCAGATCAGAAGGCAGGAAAAACAGCACAAGTGTTAAGACCAAGCAGTTGTTCTGGCTCGCTAATTCAGTACACTGGGCACGCTGAGCTAATGATTTACTAGCAGTATCAACCACAAGGCCATGAGCACTGCTGGGGTTTCAAGATACTTTATGACATGGTGCTGACAAAGATGGGATAAAAGAACTTACAATTGTGTACTTTGTTGAGTCAAGAAGTGAGCTGCATTTTTGTCATGGTGATTAAAGCTGCAAGATGATGGAAGAGTGCAGATTGAGAACCTGGTACACACCACACACACATTTAAAACAGGTTATGTAATTTGCCGCTTCACAAATACATGACTCATTGAATGACGTTGTAAGGTCAAGGTGCATCGCTCGATGTTCCTCTTTTCTTTGCATGATAGTATATATTAACATTGAAGAAGAAGAGGAGAGGACAGGGAGACAGAGCTGCTGTATCCTAATTCAACCTCTCCTCTCCCTCCTCCCTGTTATTATTTATGCATGACGGCAGCAGCCACACGGATCTATTTCTGTGAGGGTTTCTTTGGATCGTCAGCATGGTTGGGGTGTGAGGGAGGTATACAGTCTTAACAAACCTGCTTCCAAGCCTTGCACGTATGGAGATGCTTCTATTCAGTGTGAATTTAATTTAAAAATAGAGCTGGAAAACCCCCAATCATCGCAACATTCTGCAGGCTTTCTCAAGTTGTTCTTCCTTTGCTATCCATGAATGATGAGTCATAATATAATGCAATGGTGCAGCACGTTGTGTTCGTGTTCACCGCCGTGGCTAAATGAAGGGCAGTGAATCGATCTGTCCAGACTTACTTCAGTCAGTCACTCAGAGCAGACGGAAAACTGACAGAGGTGGCTCCATAATGGGCCCTGCCTGGACAATGGAGAGCTCTTTCTGAAAATGAATGGGAAATAATGTATGTGAACAGACACAATGGATCAGCGAGGACACCTCGAAACTCTGCAGTGTTAAAGACAGGCCATCCTCTTTACTTACCTGCCAGTTAACACAGTTTGCTTCACTTGAGCTCCCTATTTAACTGCTTCTCTCTCTCTCTCTCTCTCTCTCTCTCTCTCTCTCTCTCTCTCTCTCTCTCCCCCTCCCTCTTACACTGCCGTTCGCGTTAATCAATCTTCTCTCCTGTAGTATCAAGTTAGTGATGCACACACCAAATGATGCATGTGGTCATTAGGGATTTTTTCCACTGTCTCACAAAAACACATGACGTAGCAAAAGTGGAGCTTGAGTATGAAGAGCAGCTCACAGTGCGTTTGAGTCACTGTTCATTTCTACTGCAAAATGTAAGAAAAAGAGGTCTAGACGCCGTGGAGGTAATCCATAAAATACTGCGCCAGATTCCGACGCGGACAAAAAGCATCACGCAACTACAATGCATTATTCATATAACCTGTTACCGGCTTGTTTTAGCATTTTTCTCAGAAGAGGCATTACTACGTTTTTTTTTTTCTCATTTG
>OMOW01030078.1:0-10345 GCA_900312555.1 Lamprogrammus exutus
CCCCTAGGTAATGTATGTACACAAAAGGTATAGATAGATAGATAGATAGATAGATAGATAGATAGATAGATAGATAGATAGATAGATAGATAGATAGATAGATAGATAGATAGATGGATAGATGGATAGATGGATAGATAGATGGATGGATAGATGGATAGATGGATAGATGGATAGATAGAATGATGGATGGATGGATGGATGGATGGATCGATGGATGGATGGATGAATAGATAGATAGATAGATAGATAGATAGATAGATAGATAGATAGATAGATAGATAGATAGATAGATAGATAGATAGATAGATAGATAGATAGATAGATAGATAGATAGATAGATAGATAGATAGATAGATAGATAGATAGATAGATAGATAGATAGAACACAAAGCACGGTAAAAAAGGGTTGACTGAGAACTTCTGAGCGTGACACAAGGAAGTGGTCAGAGGGTTCATTTTTATGCACTTCAGGTGTATGCATTTGATCTCAGTGATTATAATCTGCATATTCCAGAGATACCCAATAAAGCTCTCTGTGAGTTGTACATGATGGCCAAAGTAGGCAAATGTACAGCGATTATGTACTTGTTGACTATCTATGATTTTGAACTTCAGCACCCGCTATACTCTCCTGATTTGGCCCCCTCAGAATTTCACCTCTTCCCAAACGCGAACAAGTCTTGAACTGGAGCCTGTTTTGCCTCTGGACAGCCAAGAATATTATTTATATGAAACTGGGCTAAAAACACCACTACTTGTTGTCTAAAGAGACATTGTGTATAAAATAAATAGCTGCAACACTTAGTTAGCTCAAGGATCCCAGCTTATCGATAAAACTTTGTTGGACATGCTGTTTGTGTTTCTATGTATCATGTATCCTCTGCAGTAACAATAATTAGACACAGTCGTGTGACAGTTGAGATACCACCAGCCAGCAGGTGTCAAAACTAATCTGGCGTGTCTCTTACCTGTTGGACACTCAGGGACTTTGTGGAGAACTTTTGCTCCCATATCAATACTTGCGCTCACCAGTTTTGAAATGAGCATTTTCATTTATTTTGCTGCCCTCCATGGGGTGACAATGATTTGCATAGATGCCTCTCACCTTATGCATAATTGATACAACTGCCATCTCCCCAACCATAATGACATCATTCCAAAGGGAGCAGAGAGAAATGAATCTTGACATTTGAAGGTCTCGAGTGAGACAATGATAGCTGCTGAGCTGTCACCCAAAATACACATGGAAAACATCAGACGTCAGATCAACATAGTAGCTTTTGATAAATTGTGTTAATAACATTCAATTTTTGTTCATACTAGGATATGATATGATATGATACGATATATAATACATAAACAATGTCTGAGAAACCATTTATGAATAAACTGTCAATTTTAATGATGCTGTCTGCATTCTTGACAAACCTTTGAAATTGCATCACATCTTTTTACTGCTGTCTAAATCACACAGCCCCATGCACGTGCTTTGTTTCTGTGATGAATATACCAAAAAAATGACATAATTTTACCATTCATAACAATCTTAAGAAAAAATTGTTGGATGTGTTTAAAGCTTAAGGAGTGAAGTGTTAGAGGATGGTGGTGTGTTTCCTAATATGCATTTCATAGTGTGCTTGTGTAAACTCTCTCAAATCTGTCTGCAAAGCAATTGCCATTCAAGCACCTGTTGTTTTATACATTTACTACCTCCAAAATTTCAAGCCATTATGATAAGCCGCCTCTGAGTTATGCACACAGACACACACACACACACTGTGCCCATCACTGGTGGTAAAGTTAAAAATTTGGTACAAAAATAGGTGGTTTACTGACTGAAACAGAAGAACAAAGTCTTTCAGTATTCAGGATCTTAACAAGCTTGTAGGACTTTTTCTTGGCAGTTATTTGGACCATCAGTGCAGGAAAAGCACAGATGTAACTAACTGCTTATGATCATCGACCAAATGGGGAGGATATTTAATTCGCAATTCATGCTGGCTTTGGAAGTGAACTTATAGCTGTATTAACATTAAGGTTTACTGAAACAAATAACAGACTTCACCAGAGCTGGAAAACAAGGCAACCATGATGTGATCATTAAAGAATTTAAACTTGGTTTTTATTTTCCTCCCAGAACCAATACGTATCAATACCTTTTTCTGCCAGGCAGTGTGGTAGTGATAGTGATAGTCCAACCAAGAATGCTGGGCCTGCCTCACATGCTTCCATATTCAGTGTACTGTATGATTTACTATCACACTTTTGCCAAATGAATAACATTAGCGAAAACAATAAAAACATTTTGGACTCCGGCCCAGAGATCAAATAATGAAGATGGTTTTCTTTTGGTCAAAGGTCCTCATTTACATACATGTTTATGTTCACCAAAGTTGAACTGTTCCTTAAATGAACCCCCTCATTGTCGCAGTTCTGTTGATTTGTAGCATTGTTTGCTCACTGGGGTTGTTGGGTCTGTGAGTTCATTTAACTTAAATGTGAAATAAAGTCATATCCTTCTTCTTCAGCTTTGCTTGTTGACTGGTTGCAGGCAGCGCATAACATTTGTCACATTGCCAGTGGTTTCCATCTCTCTGTTACCATGCTAAGTTTGAAGCTAAGCTAGTGAACTCCTGCTTCTTTCCTCACACAAGTGACTGCATTCTCAGCAGGACACAATGGGCTTAGTTTTTATTTAATTTAAATTTATTAACTAATAGTTAATAAACTCCATTTAAATGAATATACTGTGAAATAATTTACTTCTTTGGTAAGTAGCAGTATAATAAGCGGGATAATGTATTGTCAGCGGGTGATTAACATGGAATCAAACCTCGACAGGGCAAGAGACCGTGGCACAGCCGAGGTTAATCACCCGATGCCAATACCCTTGGTTGTTAAACAGATATCATGAGTTCAAATCACACTAAATCCCAAACTAAAGAAAAGCAATCAGATAATTTTTGGCACTGAGCAATTCAGATGAAGGAAATGATGGAAATGGCCCTGTAATGGTGAAGAATAGTTAAACAAATTGTGCAGACCAGATGTGAAACCAGATCTGGGTAATCTCTGAGAAGGACTGAGCCACAGACATTTCCCTTCTACCGTAAAAATTTCAAGCACGCACACACATACACACACGCATGCACGCACGCACACACACCATCACACACACACACAAACACCATCACAACATAAACCAGGTAACTGTAAAAACAATTTTAATTTTGCAGGGATATTGAATTGAACTTGTAAAATAAATCATGAATCTAATGATTCCGTAATACATCTGGTTAGTCGCTAAACACAAATATGGAGGCTAATTCATAATACTTTGAAATAGTTACCTTTTCATCCCCTGCTCTCTAAACAAATAACACAAATGAAAACATTGCATATGATAAATCAACAACGCTGTAAATTTTAAGTCAGAAATTGATTTAATATCAAAGACTGTTTCACCTTTTAGAATATATAATAACATAATAATAATATCTCTGACCTGTATTTTGGAGAAAACAGGGCACTAGCCTTTTACTTACCACACATATTAAATGGCTAAAATATTCATGGTTAAACTTTAAAATATGTGTGTTTTTGATTATAGAGAATTAAAGTGAATTATTCTGTAATTAATGTGAAGTTTGATAACAAATAAAACACCAATTCTGCATCTTTGTGAAACGTAGATGAAAAAAACAAGGGAAAGGTTTACGATAAAAGGCTGTCAATCTTTGGACTAATTGTGGACAAATTTCCAGCCTGTAATTTAAAGGGATGCAGACATATATTGTATTATACAGTACAACATACAGTATTTACAATAAATACATTCATTTCTTAACAGACTTCTTGATCTGCTATGCATATACTGAGTCATTTATATTCATCTGACTGCTGTGATATTATTGATGCAAAGAAACCCTACACAATCCATCATCATTTGAATGCAGCCAGAACATCTCATTGGCACCAATTTGTGCTGCAGATGGGTTTAATTGGCTGAGATATGCGAGAGATGATGGCTTCTTCCATTTGAGTACACAGACTACAACATATCAGGCTGATGTGCAGAAAATGTATCTACATCACACTAACGGATGACAAGTCAGGGAAAACCCACATACAGTATTTTCATTTTTTCATATGCAATGTTAATGCTCAGTAAAGATTGTAAAAAACAACTCTTAATGAAGTCTAATCAACTTAATTGTGAGCACAAATTGTAGTTAGTTTGCCTCTTCTGTTTTTCTGTTTCTCTTTCTGATATTTTCAAATTCAGTAACCCAAAATATATGTGTGTTTGGATTAAATGATAATCTTATTTAGTATGCAGATCATTCTCCTCTATTATGTTTTGGATAAATTCTAGTCTTGATATCTACTGTCTCAGCATGTTAAGAGAGTGAATAACATTGTCTCTAAGTTGAGGTTCAAATCTAGCCCAATAAATAATTTCCATAATGCAGACCTAAATGTGCCATCTGTTTTAACCAAGAGAATTTGGCTTCATAAAAGGCCCATATCACACAGTCTCTGTTTCTTGTGCCCTTGCACTGTGCCCATGTTGGGATGTAGCCTAATAAAAGTCAAGGTCTCTCTCTAGAGGTCTGAAGACCCCCTGATGAATCCCCTTTCCACCTGCATCTCTTTGCCTGCAGTTATTTTGTTGCTCCTGACATATGCAAGGTTTACTTACTTTTCTGTTCGTTGCATGCAAACCTGGAACACAAAACTTGAGTGTTCCATTTTCACGCTATAGTGACTTTCAAGTTCAAAAACACTGCAAATCTTATTTTCAGTATATATGCTTTTCCTGATGTCATCCCAAACACCATATCATATGCCTACAGCAAGGCTTTCACTAAACAATGTATGGTGTTTACACTCAAATGAAAAAGACACGCTGATCTTCTATTGGCAGGTTTGCATCACACAGCCGCTTTTCCAAATGGCATGAGGAGTTTGACCTTTTCATGATCTCGGTGCTGTCAAAAGATGACCTTTACACACAGCATCACACGGTCAATGTGTATGAGTGCAAGCCTTTAGAAAAGGCATAAGTAGAAGTATTTGTCAATAAGCACAAAGTGAGAAAAGAGCCTCCTAGACTTGGCCTTATTTATGTTATAAGGAGTTTATCAAGAATTCGTGGAGCCTTATTTGTCAGACAATGAATTGGTTTCTTAAAGGTTTCGGTCATTATCACATATAAAAACGTTCAAAAAAAGAACAGCTCAGAGACAAATTTACTCCGATGCCCATCCACTGGCTTTAAGGGAAACTGTGACTGAATCGCTAGTGAATAAAAGGAAATTCAATTCAAACACCCACATAAAATCTGTTAGTGTTTTTGAGACATTTTCACACCTCTTCTTCAAAGAGAAACTTAGTAAAATCAATAAACTAGTCTTCTACTTCTCGCTTGTGGGTGTAACCTGAGGGATTTGCAAGAGGAGGTTGAGAACGGGCAGGCCGGCTTCCCTGGTGGGTCAAGGTGAGTCTGTTAGCCGGATGGCTTGTTCACTCTGCAGATGTCATCTGGTCATTATCCTGAGGCAGCCATCTGCCAGCTGGTCCTACAGGCCCCGGCCACTCAGTCTTCTGGGCCCTGTGTGACTGGCACGATCCATGCTGCTTTCTCTTCTGTTCTGACCCGCTCCTCCACCTGACTCCAGTGTCCGAAAGGGCACAGTGGTCAGGGCCCGGGGGAAGAGGACACACACAGAGATACAAAAAAGCAAGCTTTGAACTCTAGCACAACCTAAACTGTGATAAATTAATGATGCATCCGCAGTTTATTTTTTATTACCTGGGCTCCCCTCACAGTTGACTGCTTGGCCTCTCACCCTCAGCTCTGCTGGGACGTGGAGGTATGCTGCCAAAATAAACTCCAGCCTCCCTGTTCAACTCACTGCCACTGGTTTTTACTCAAGCGCTCTTCTTGAATATTCTTTTTTTTCAAACGATCTATTGAGAGAATCCATAGATACTAAAGCTAATGAAGGGAATTGTTACTTCACAAAGTTAATTGTTTGACCTTGAATCTTTGAGAAAGTGTCTCAGGGCTGGTAATTATCTCAGAAAATTAGAGATTTTTTTTTCAGATGTAATTTGGACTAGAAAGGGTTTCAGGTTAAATCCCTGGCTACTTGGAATGAGATTTAATTTCTAAAGGGAGAAAAGCAATCTTAAGAGCAATCACAGAAAGATTAATTAGATTCCTTGTTCTTTCTGTACTTGGGGTCTAATTTGCACCCATTGTAGAATTTATCTCCATCTTGGAAAGCAAACCCATGTTTTATCCCAGGTATGTGGGTTGTTTCGGGTCTGAGCTATGTCAACACAGATATTTGATATGGACAACTTAAAAAAGAAAATGTAAAGACACAATCAGAAACTTTTGCCCTAAGCAAGTAATTGGAATAGGGCATCAAGACAGAGTAAATGTAGCATAAGAGTCTCTGAATTCAGCTTTATCCTCAATTTCAGGTGACTTTATACTCTGTTCTTAAAGAAACTGTTCACCTAAAAATCTCAAAGAAATGGTTTTGTTAGTAACTGGGCAGAACTGTGGCATTCTGGTTATCAATGGACCATAGCAAGAAGGTCCTGCATTCAAAACCCTCTGATGTCGCCGGTCCTTTCTGTGTATGTTCTCCCTGTGCTCGTGAGGGTTCCCTTCAGGTACGTCGGTTTCCTTCACCATCAAAAACATGTGTTCTAAGTTCATCTCCAGGTGCTGCACCATGGCTGCCCACTGCTACCAGTAGTTAGGGTGGGTTAAACACCATGCATGGCATTTAGATATTCATGTGCAAAGGAATGGAAAAGATCGCTGGTGGATATACTGTATATCTAATTAATTAGGATAATTTCAGTATTAAAGTTAAGAAATGGCTTCTCGAAAAGGTACCTTTATGATGCTTGACAAACTAAGTATTGTTATTTGTGTGTGTGTGTGTGTTTCGAATCTTATTTTTATAATTAACTTGTTTTTATTATTGATGATTATTTAATTCTTAACTAGTAGGTATTCATTTAATAGATACTGTCAACGTCAGGCTGTCATGGCTGCTGTCTTAATATCACAATAATAATAATTGTGTTAATAATACGATGGAAATAAGTCTATGAGTTTCTTGTGCTGTCCTTGACAAAGAAGCTGAGATTTATCTTGCCTTTATTGTCAAATGAACTGAAACTTTTCAAGGCAGAAGATGAATTTTCCTAGTAATTTGTGTACAGTGCAAACATGTCAATATTTTGAGACCATTTTTAGTTACTTCTTATTAGGGAAGTGAAATGCTTTCTAGTGTTTATACTGTTTGTCTTTAACAGTTAAATGCATTAAGGACAGGTGAAAGCCGAGCACACACACTTTCCTCAGTCCTTTGTTGTCACAGAATGTAATATCAGGGAATATATCAGGATGTAGTCACAGATTGCCGGTGATGCATAAATAAAGAAACACAATATTTTTTCTGCTATTTAAAAACAAATCTTAAGACCGTCATCATTTTTAGTGGGCAAAGAAGCAATTACTCACCAACTCGCACACACACACCCTTATCCTGCTCCCTCTGTGATTCTGATACATCATCCTTGACCCAGTTTGAACTTGAGATCCAAAGTAATGTGCTGGACATGAATGGCTGTGTGGGCAATCTGCTCCTCCTTTCCTTCTGTTGTTTTTTTTGGGATCAATTACGCTGTTGTTCTGGAGGATGGCACACCACAAGTTGAGGCTTGGCTGAGTTTCCAGCTCCTGATATAGAAAGAAGAACCATGGTTGTGGGAGGGCCACCCTCTAACCTGCCTGTACCTCTGGCAGCCTGAGCAGGCCAGCTGGTCCTGTCAGCAGCCCTGACCGATGACCTGCTGAGCAGATACTTTTAGCTCATGATTCAGCCATCATTATACAAACACTACTATAATATCATGAAAAATACTGAACCAAAACCTTACTCTTGTTCAACTAGCACCCAAATTTTCAAATGATAGAAGTCACACCCTCAAAGGACAAACATTTTAAAAGATTTACTGTGCAGTAGAATTATCAATGGTAAAATAAGGATTGAAATTAATTTTTAGAGAGGAAGAGGTACAATCAGATTCAGCCAGTAACTTCAAATAAATCACAATGCATTGCGCTCACAAGACATGCTGTGTTTGACTTCAGGACACACTAACACTTCCTCAACTGGCAAATTACTCTCATGCTCTTCATAAAGTAAATCATTGTTGTTGCTATTACTCTCACTTCTTGCTTGATAACCTATGGCAGGAAACAAAGAGTTATGCCCTTTCCGTAGGAGTCATCACAGTGCATTTTGGGATATGTAGGCACTGACAATCTAAAGCTCAGGTGATGAAGATGGTTGAGGTGAAGCAATTATATGAGGGAACAGTGCTGGGCTTTACTGGAATCTGAAGGTTTTTTTTCATACACATCCATTACAAAAATAACAGTTGTAAAGCTATTAATAGTAAAACTCAATATTACAATAAGGCATTCAGAAAATAACACTTTAAATATCATAATTTCATTCTTAAAGTCTGATGTATACAGTCAACAGCCACCTAAAGCTGCATCAAGATATCATTTTCATGTCATTAATTTGTGGACGGAATCCACCCACCCGGCCAGAAAAAGACTCTAATCAGTCCCTCAAAAGTTTGTAATCACGCAATTTCACATAGTTGCTACAATATTTCCATCACAAATTGTCACATGGTAAGAATGCTTGTATTCCAATTACTGACATTTTCTGAAATATTTCAATTAAGAGTGATACGCCTTGGTCATAAACAACCAAAGTCCTTTCAGCTGACCCTTCAGGCAGAGCAGACTACTGGTGTTTAGATATGTAACAAACATTACACAATTTATCTTGCAGCCTTGCAAATTGTAATATATTACAATAATTTATCATAAAATAACACAGAAGAATTTTGCTGTAAATTCTCATTAATTTTTATATCATAACTCTGAAATCCTGTAAATTATATTATGAGCACTACTTTAGGAAAAGGAAGAAGCTTTTGGCTATACTTTAATATAAATTGCTATACTTTGGGTGAGCAGTTTTCATTTAAATGTATGGCATGCAGTTTTGGACATTGCATGCATAGATTAGAGACACAAACAAATTAAAGCAGTTTTTCAGGGTAGATATTTAATTTAATGTTATGTCTCAAAAGCATGTTTCTTCTGTCATGCTCAGGTTCTGCTGTACTTAGAGGCAAAAATCTCTCCTTGAAAAATAAAAGTCTTTATTCCTTTGCTGTGTAACTTTGGCATTGTGGCTTTACCTCATAATAATAAGATATTCCTTTATTTGGGTGAACCCACCAGTTTAGGTATCTTTTGAAACCAAATAGCATATGTCACTTTTGTACACATTAGATGATAGCTGCATGGAATGTTAAGAATTTGGTCTGGTATAACATTGTTCAAAGACAGTAAATGGAACAACTTAAGTCTATTTTAGATTTTAACATGGTCCTGGGACTATGTTAGTATATGAATCTCTGCTGTGAACAAAAGCCTACAAGTCCCCTCTTGTCTGTTTGAATGTCATACAGTCTGTTTATAAGACATGATTTGATTTGGGACAACATTCAATGTCAACAGAGTGTGATTTCTGCAGAGATTATATTAGAATCACATGGGCTTGTATTGAAGTTCTGAATTTTCATTTCTTCAATACATAAATTTGAAATTGAATGAAAGCACTTGTAATGGAATGTGACTATTGTTAGAATTAATTTAATAACCTTGTTAATAACTAACACAGATTTCCTAATTCATATTCAGTTTACTTCAGTTCAGACGCAGCTCAAAGAGTGAAACATCTGGACACAAGGTACTTTTGTTCCTTTGGTGACTGCCAGCCACATACCACGTGGCACTGCGCTTTTCTCATCTCCTCAGCCAACAAACAACTTCTCTTTACAAGAAAGATGCAAATTGTGGCCAAGCCGCTAATGTTAGGCTGAACAGAACATTTAAACGGGGTTGTTACCTTGCAGATAAAATGGTCTCCTACAGTCTGTATAGGTGTTTACTAGGTGTGTAATTAAAAACTGATATCAATCAAAAAATCGATTCTAACATCAATGATAGGCTACAACTTCATTGATTTAATAATTATAATCTGATATGCAGTCAGTAGGAATTTGGCCAAAAACTGATGGCGATGTCAAAAATCGACAGGGTCATCATCTCATTTGACTTGTTTGGGACCTCTGTTCCTCTCTCCCCCTTGTGTGTGAGCGTCATCGCCATTGCCATTGCCCTGCACCTGCACTAATAAATGTTTAACAATTTGATGTT
>OMOW01030080.1:1933-17268 GCA_900312555.1 Lamprogrammus exutus
TTTTTAATACCATTTAATCACAATATTAAAGTACAATTTCGAGCCAGTGGATGTTTTGATTGCCACTTTTGATTATTCAAGACGAGAGTGCATTTAAATTACTTTCTTTCACCCTAAAAATGCTGTGCCGAGTGTATCGTATAGGACGCGTGGACACATGAGAGGCAGAGGGCTTTTGGAATGCACAAAAAGCGTCTGTGCATTAAGTGCTGCAAAAGTTAAAGCACAGCTTGTTCATAGCTTTAGAAGTGTGTTTAGGTCCAAGTGCGTTCTGTGGCCTGCAAACCGCTTCTCTCTGAGCCGGTATGTATGTTATTTGTCCGGCGATGCAGCAGACGCATCCGCTGCACACACGAACCATTGGGGTGCGGATTTTAAGTGGAACTGTGGAAATGTTCTCTTCCACAAAGAAACTTTCTTCTAAACGTGCTTTTAACAGCAGTTACCTCAATACTTATGACTCTCAAAGAAATATTGCAATCATATTAGTAAAACAAGTAGTAATAAGTAAAAGTTCCACTATGTAAAATACTCCATTGCAGATTAAGTCCTGTACTAAAAATATACTTGAGTGAAAATAGAGTATTTAAGGTATTTAAAGCAAAAATCTAAAGAATGGTCCCTTTCACTGCAATAGGCGATTTTGTTGGGTATTTGCATCATATTTCATGAGATCATACATTAATTCGTTTTACAAGTTTCTTTATGGTAACGATAAATGCTAGTAGAGGATCAACGTTGCTGAGTTAAAAGTGCCCTGAAATGTAACAGAATCAAAATATAAAGTAGCTTAAAATGAAAATACTCAAGGCAAACACTATATCTTAACACTATATAAGCATAAATGCTTTCTGTATTAATTTCCATCCCTGTCCATATGAAAATGAAGCAGTACACAAGTACTAATAAGTAGTATACAAGTACTATATAATAACAGCAGCAAAACGTTTAACATATGAGGTGAAGTACACATACAGGAAATGTATTTTTATACTAAGTGATCAAAACGTGAGTTGGAGTCAATTTAAGTGCAGTATATCTCATTATTCTAGGAGAATGTTTTTCACTTATCATAAACTATGTCACAGAAACCTGTGTGCTGGTGCCTGACTAAACTGACTAAACCATGCATCAACTACATTCCTCTCATTTTTTTGTCGATGTCATGGTTAGTATTTTTATTAAAACTATATATGACTGATGGAAAGAGATTTGTCAGTGGAATTATTGATTTATTGTGCTTTTTTAAAGATGAATATCTAATGTGTTTTTTGAAATGTAATACTTTACTTATGTTCATAATTCAGTAAATAAACTCTCTCGTAGAAACTCTGTGGGACGAATTACCCGGTCAGCATCTGCTTTATAGTGGTGAATGAGTTCTGTGAACGCTTCTCCTACTATGGCATGAAAGGTATGCAAACTTTATTTCTAAACAACATTCAAGTTGATAGAGTCACTTCAAGATCTTTGAATGTAACTGCAAATATTCCTTGAAACAAAGTAAAGCAACATAACAGACAGAGTATGACAGACAGACAGACAGGGCTGTAGTCTTCCCTCACATGATCTCACATGATATAGTTTGTCTGCCTGTCCTCAAGGGACTTTTCTCACTCACCTCCTTTAAAGCACTTTTGATTTACTGCAGTTCAGTTGAACATAAGGTCATCATCTTTATTGGCGACCGGCAATGCTGGTTGTTGGCAAAGGAAGGAACCTTTGCTTGATTTTTTAAAATGGAAGTGAGAAAAGGTGAGGAGGGATTTTATTAGATCAGTTCATTCTGGGTAAATAGCTGTCACCCAGCTCAGGACCTGTCACCTTTCTAGTACATTTGAGGACTTATGGCTGTTGGGCTGAACCTGTGCTCCCTCCTCAAATGAGATGGTTAAGTCTCACAGAGATATTACATTCTAGTGTCCTTTGTCAACTTGTCAATAATTTCCAAGTTTCCTTCAATGGCCTATGAACTTAAGCGGTGTCATTAAAAGAAGTCCATAAAAGAACCTATTTACAGGGTGGGGTTGTTAGCCCTACACCTAACACGAGATATCCATCCACTTTTCTGCCTTGGTTGGTCATACCAGGAGATCCATCTTAACCTTCAGGGTCACTGTGAAACAGAATCCCACAGGAATGATGCCTTATGAGTAAAGATAAGTAATAAGATAAGTTACAGTATGAGTTCAATACACCTCAGACAGTAAATCATCGTAATGTTTAATATTCTCAACTTTATATCTTCCACTTACCTCTAATGGCTTATATAGTGACAAACAGAGCCTGCCTGACAATTATATGTTATACTATGTTATGTGCTAACAATATATCTATCAGCTGTTGTTTTTTGCTAAATTTGTAAAAGAGATGTGCTGAAGCAGGATATTTTAGATGACAGTAACAGAAAAAATAGGATAAAAATAGAAATATCAGAAATTATGACACATTAGATACAGATAATAAAAATAGAAATTGAATTAAACACTAAAAATACATCTATAACAAAAAATATATTAAACTTGAATAAAGGAAAATATGGGTCAAATATATGTAAAAACGTAAATGTGTGTAAATCATTTATGAACGGCATTCTTTGATTATCCACCAATATTAGAAACCTTTGCAGCTGATTATCAGCCATAAAGGGCAAAGATGGAACTTCTCGCCTGACTTCCATTACAACATGTTTAAGGACCACTTGAATGCACCAATTATCAACTGAGCCTGAGCCCGTGAGCCTTCAGAATGAGACAGCCTTTTTAACACATTATGACTCTTCTTGACTTTGAAGACGGCAGAGGCTGAATTGTTATGCAGCTTACACCTTTATGTCTTTTCACAGCGGTGCTGACACTCTACTTCCTCAGCTATCTGCACTGGGATAAGGACCTCTCTACTGCTGTCTACCATGCCTTCAGCAGCCTCTGCTACTTCACACCCATACTGGGGGCCCTCATCGCTGACTCCTGGCTGGGCAAGTTCAAGTGAGTCCCTGCGTCTTTATCCTCAAATCCATGAGGGAGAATCAAGTGTATTTGTAAAACCAAATGTCACATACAGTGACCTCATGGGCTTTGCAGGCTCACACCAGCCACAGTTCCTGACACACTGGGGATGGAAGAAAAAATGGATTCAGTTCTAAATCACGATACTTGAGACAAATGACTTGAATTGTCGTGCTGATGAAAAACTTGTAAAGAAAATGTGACATTATTTAGCTAGTTATGGAAATACAATAGCTAGCTTTATTTTCTGTCCAGTTGCACATGTTGCTAATTGAACATGAGCAGCATGCAGCAGCCAGCTTCTCAGTTTAAATCTAAAATCTGGACTCATTTTGGATTTTACAGAGTAAATGGCCATCTTAACATGCAAACTCTTTCACAGAAAAGTATTGTGGTAATTCAAGCAACATACAGGTGCATCTCAGTCAGTATCACTGTGAGTCCAGGTACAAAATACGCTGGAAGCAATGCCACACAAAGAAGTTATTACCCAGTAATTCTCAGAGGGCAAAGCGAATAACAAATTCCATGGATTTCTTTATTTGCCCATTTAGTTCTGTTAAAAGTGCTGAGTTCATTAACATGCTTCACACACTTTAACCCTGATATGTAATCCCATTGCAGTTTTCTTCTCCATTAAAGTGTGGTTTTACCTTAGGATTGGTATTCTGTAATTGTAGTGTAGTGTTGACACTTTGTGTGGGACTTAATGTGTAATCTTGAGTTATACTGTATGTTAGTTTGGTTGGAAACTTCTAGAATTACAATAGATAAAAAAACGCAATACATATCATATCGGCAACTAAATATCCTTGTAATATCGCATGGAGTGGTCTCTGGCAATTCCCACCCCTATAACACACCCAAGAAAATATCCATGGTCCATCTCTTAGCATTAGCAAACACTGTCAGTAATACAGTACATTAATTTGGTTTGCACGCCATACAGTAAGTCTGCTCTCTGATCTGAGAACTTTGTCTGAATTGTGTAACACCAACTATTAGATGACATGAGTCACTCTGGCCATGCACAAAGGCCTTGTATGATAATGAGAGAGTGCTGCCTAGAATGTGCTGTATGTAATTATGGTTTGCTTCCCACAGAACCATCATCTACCTATCCATTGTCTATGTTATCGGCCATGTGGTCAAGTCTGTTGGAGCCATTCCAACTGTTGGAAACAGCAATGTGCATATGTAAGTTCTTCAGTTTCTAATTCACTGATTTAGAAAAGACAGAATGACAGGAATCATAGTGCAGGCCTGTGAGGAATAAGACAGAGAAGTAATTGCCATTTGCATGACAAATGAATTAAACAGCCATCTTGTCCATGTGTTTGTGTGTGTGTGTTTCCCAGTGCACTGTCCATGGTAGGTCTGATACTCATCGCATTTGGCACCGGAGGAATCAAACCCTGCGTAGCAGCTTTTGGAGGAGACCAGTTTGATGAGGAGCATGTAAGGCACTGCACTGCTTTTCAGTTTAAAGATAAGAAAAATTCAAAGTTTTGTTCAATTTTGTTATGTTTGGACTCAATCAATAACATCCCTACTAGAAATAATAAAACCTTGCTTGTAAATTCAAATTTCCAAATTCAAATTTTGTACAGCAGTGTCTCTCAGTGTGTGTCTGTGTTGCGTTGTGTTGTTGGGTTTTGGAAGGCTCTGAATCGGTCACCAATTTGTCACCAACAGAAAAAAAATGTTATCAGCTGATCAACTAGACTGCTTTTAGCTTTCCTATAATTCAGCCCTGCCCCCCTGCTGCAGTGATAGCATTTATAAGAGTTACTTTACTGCTGCATCACAGATGTGCAGTCATTTCAAAAAATCAGTTCAGAAATGTTGCTGATTGGAACCTTTGCAGTCTAAGGCTGTATTCAGACCTAGCTCATTTGGAGCACTTATTCCTAAACTTGGAGCATTTACCCCGCTAGATCGTTTCGTCTGGGCATCCCTGAACACCACAATCGCACTCGGGTCCGGACCAAATCAACCAGTTCCGTGGCGCAATTGCAAGTGTACCGAGACCACCCTCTCTTGGCGGTCTCTGTACGCTTGCAATCGCTCCACGGAGTGGTTCGTTTGCAGTGAGAATGCAACCGACTCACTAAACCGATACAACTCACTTACTGTACTGTATACGCTATGAAAAAGAGTTTGCTGATAAAGCCTAAGCTTATAAATATTATAAATATCTAACCAAGCTTACCTGATGTGTCTTCGGAAGAGAAATTGTTGGGTGAACATGTCGTTCAGAGCGTGTCTGCTCCTACGGAGGTGTCTGTCTTTGAGATGAAGCCTTGATGCTCCCACAAATTGATTGTCTTGTTGATATACCAAACATTGGTAAATCAACCAGAGAATAGCAAGCAAAGCAATTATGCACACATGCTGCTGATGCTCCATTTTTGATTGTGTTTGTGATTTTGTCCGGGCGAAGACGCTTTTTCCAGGTAAGGGGTTAACTTCCTGGTCAACTCTGACCAATCACAAAACAGTTTGCAAGCGCGTGGCGTTTGTTTACAGGTTTTGGGCCGCTGATAAATGTTACCACCAAGTCCAACCAAGGATTGTTTGTAAACATTACTCCCTGAATTGGAACAAAGCAAATTAACTACAGGTCTGAATACAGCCTAAGGTTCTAATAACACAGGACGTCATCTCTCCTCTACTGTAGTCAACAGAGCAAAGCAGTTAAAAATAGCATTATTTGATATAGTAATATTAAACGCATGCGATCCTTTATTGTGACGTGTTTAGTTTGTGACTTTTAAAATGTAATACACATTTTGAGGTTATTACATACAATATTTGCAAAAAGCCATTTTCGATTGTTCACAACATTTTTGATCATTGTCTGTGTCCAACCTCCAGTTGAGCGAGAGGCAGAAATTCTTCTCTATCTTCTACATGTCCATTAATGCTGGGAGCCTCTTGTCGACTGTTATTACGCCCATACTGAGAGGTGAGTATTCACAATCTTAAGTCTCATTATGTCTTGTGTAATGTTGCCGTTAACCCTGCCGTTGCTGCTGCAGGTGATGTGGAGTGTTTTGGCGATGACTGCTATGCTCTGGCCTTTGGGGTGCCTGCAGTACTGATGATCGTGGCTTTAGGTGAGTGTGCCTCTCACTACCCTGCCAAGTGAGAGGCACTTGGCAGGGTAGTGCCTGTTCTGTTTGCCTTACAGAAACACGGGTATGGTGTTGAAACATTTCCAACGATACATATCCAAATTACTGTGAAAAATCATCTTCTGAAAAGAACTGATTGTTCTGAAGGCCTCTCTGCTTTGCATCTCTTTCACAGACACACACACACACCCCACAAACAGCGTGAGCATCATCACGCTTCAATGAAGTGTTGGAAAGTGAATACAGAATATGTCAGTGATACCGTTACTATTACTGAAAACTGAAGGTGAAAATGAGCAGTTTAAGAAGATAAAATGTAATGAGAGCAACAGGAGAAGTGTGTCAGTGATTCTGGTACCAGGAGAGCAGAGCAGCTGCATGAGCATCAGGCAAACCATTTGCAACATAAATTGTTGTCTTTACTGTTGCGAGGGCTGTCTAACTCTTCATCCATCTTGTGTAGTTGTTTTTGTTGCTGGCAGTGGAATGTATAAGAAGACTCCTCCTCAGGGAAATATCTTGTTGGAAGTGTGCAACTGCATCGGGGTGAGTCCTTTGTCAGTCCTTTCATGCTAAATTATATGTCATATCAGAAGGACTTGGAATGTCTTTGTATAGCTTTCCAGTCTTGGAAAATGACAGGTGCTCAGGTATGCTCAGATTGCAGTTGTAGTCACAAGATCAAAATCTAGTTTTGTCATGTGTTCCATGAGATAAGACAGGTTTTTATTGACTTTTGGTTTGCAGTTTGCCATCAAAAATCGCTGGAGAAGGTCTAAGTATGATTCTCAGAGGAAACACTGGCTCGACTGGGCTGAGGAAAAATACTCCGTAAGATCTTTACAATTCAACAAATTGGTTCACTGCTCTAACTACTCCACAAAATGACAATGTTCAAGTATCCCTTCTAAGGATGGACCCATAAAACGTTTGTGTATCAATTATTAATAATCCATCATTAATAATCCACAATCCAGTGTGTGTGTGCGTGTGTATCAACAGAAGCGTCTGATCCAGGAGATTAAGATGGTTCTACGTGTTCTGCTGCTCTACATCCCTCTCCCCATGTTCTGGGCTCTATTTGATCAGCAGGTACAGTATATGCAAAGAAGAGACTAATGAGGAGTTACGATCAGAGCTCCTCTCGTCATCATTTCCTCTAAGGAGGTTATGTTTGTCTTATTCTGTTGTTTGGTTGTTGTTTGTTTGATCAAATTTGGTGGAATTGTCAAAAAATAAATAAAAACCCAATACAATACAGACACAACTAACACAAGAAGGCACTGAATGAAAGGACTTTGGAGGAGTTTATCCCCACAGCAGACCCAAACCTGCACAAAGACAAGTCACAACAGTTAGGTAACTTCAGATTTCACAAATGGCTTAAGAATTCAACAGGCCATTTGACAACTGAAACAAAGGATGCATTTGTTTTACAGTGGTTACAGTTATTACTTACTTTTTTTTAAATTCAAGATGTCCCTAGAGCTGTCCTAACATAGACCACATTTTACATTTTCTTTTATTAGCTTTGAGTGACCACACACACCCATTTACGTGAACCTACAATCTTCTCAACAAGGGTGTGTGTCATTGCTGTTAACTGCTAGTTATCATCTCCTCTGGCAAACTCCCAAAACAATCATCTGCTTACGGGAAACCTCATAGCCACATTCATCATTCCATCAATCATAATTCTTCATTTGCACAACAAACCACACAAATGTTTCAGTCAAACAGAATGTGAAGCTTATACAGCAAATGAATCAATCACAGTGATCACGCTGTTTTCTTTATCACAGGGTTCCCGCTGGACACTCCAAGCCACCAGAATGAACATGGCTATGGTAAGGGTTTCTTTACATACATTTATCATTTATTCTATTGCATTTTGAAATAAGTGGATGGATGTCATATTGATATTCATCTGATTACACATTATCTTGAAAGACAGCCCTTCCCTTTGTTACATCAGTTAAATCTCAGTTAGTGCCATTGTTTATGGCCTCATATTGCACTCATACTGCAAAGACAAACCCTGTATGTCCCGTGCTATATTTATGAAGTCAAAGTTTAAATGTCAGTCCAGTTAAGGTGAAATCTTGTTTTATTACAGGGGAATAGCTTCACAGTGAAGCCTGACCAAATGCAGGTATGTGCACTTGTTCTCACTGAGTGGGGTCCAGCTTATGTACTGTAGATCTGCATCTGCCTCATTGTTGCTATGCTTACCTTGATTGCATGTTTATCATTGTTTGTTTTTGTGCGCTTATCAGCTACTCATATAACATAATATGATATAATATAATATAATATAATATAATATAATCATAAAGTTATGTCTTAAAATAGTATGGTGGGGACAAGTTGTGTGTAAACAGCATTACAGATGACTGTCATGGAAAAAAACAGTGATTGAATTAGATTTAAGATGATTTTGACATGAATAGCAGTTAAAATTAATTATAAATTCACATAAATTCAACACAGAGCAAGCTGCAAGAGGAAAGAACAGTTGTATCAGTTTTATCAGAAATCAGCAACACATGACAGATGTCGCTGTCGTGTGTTTCTGCAAGTCTCATACCCTGGACTTCCATTTGTAACTTGAACGTGAGCTTGAAGTGAAAAGAAAAAGCATTTAAGCCACACCGAACTTAGCCCAAAATATCCAGATCGTTTTTTGCTTATACTGATCATTGTCATCCTTCATTTTGTTATGGTTTTGGATCTTGATTTTTGCTCAGCGCTGTAATTTCTCTGAAAAATGGAACAACAAACATTTCTAGCAGCTGCTTCTCCCAAGTAGAAGGTGACAATGTCCTTAAGTTAATCAGAAAACAGTATGGTCTGTAGTCATGGTATATTATTTAGTTACGGTCAAATGAAAATATACTTTCCACGCCCAATGCTTAAGTAATGCTGACATCCTCACGATAGAAATCAGTTTTACAACTGCTTATCACTACCATCCTGCAATGGTTTTACAGCTGATGTTGAATACAAATCCCTGTTATTGTTTCATTGCCTACGTAGAACTATAACCTTTATGATATTATGAGTTTTAGTGACCTTTTATTGAGTAATTTACCTGCGTTTGTCCATCCCTTTTTTCCAGATGTTGAACGCTCTGATGATTCTCCTCTTCGTGCCAATCTTTGACCTCGTCATATATCCGCTTGTTGGCCTTTGCAGAATTAACATCACGTGGGTGGACACCTGTTGTTTAGGGGACTGCTGTCTTTGTTGCAGACACGAGTCTCTTAAACTGCAAAATAAAAACACAGTCAACTGACACACTTCAGGAGTTCCATAAACCATTACTGAACAAAAATAACATACAGTGCACATGCTGTACATTCACGATTATAAATCCGAGCATAACACGATTGGCAGCCACATCCATTGTTGGCACAGGTCCGCCTAACGTGGAATCTAGACGTAGCTGAGGACGTAAAGCTCTTAATTGTTTCCAGGTTTCCCTCACTTGGATCTTTTCCTCACGTTTGTCCTGTCTACTTAAGACACAACGAAGACCTCATGATTTTCAGAAAATTCACATCCGAACTACGCAAGTCACTGACTTTGTTTTTTATGTAAGTTGGAGATAATTTGCATTCCCTTACCAGGTTGGTAGGTCTAGCGATTGGGTCAATAGGCCTTTGAATGGACCCATAAAGATTCATGGCACATGTGGAAAAACCCCTAAAAGCATAACTACATGAAGTTATAAAATAGATACAAATATGTTCCGAAAATTTGCCCCAGAAAGTGATTTTCTAGGACATTTTATTCCGAAACGTCTGTATTTTTTCATGGATTGCTGTCTTAAAGTAACTTCCGGGTGCCTTCTCACATCAGTTCACAGCTTGCACACTGTTGCCCCATAACATAGTAGCTGAGAGAGTGTTGTAGAGATATACAGGGCGTTGTAAGGAACAATAGTACCCAAAGAAAATTGATTTGAACAGTCATAGCATAACACGACACTATTTGGGAATTCACAAGATAGGTTTAGCTTTATTGTGGAGTACATAACATTTATCTTTGTGCTGTTGAAGAAATACAACATGGCTCCATAAGGGTCGATTGTATTGACTTGTTAAGTGAATGCCAAATATCTCCAAAATGCTCCAGCTAACAAAAAAACGTTAGTGAGCTAGTTTTCCTAAAAATCCTGAAATTTCGTGGGAATCCTGAAATTTTGTAAAATCGCAGGCATATTCCTTTAAGATGAACCAGTGTCCACATCAGTCCAACCATCGTTTAATTGTATTTGTTCTCAGATAGTTAAACTGTAATGTTTATCATCAGCTGCAACTACTACTTTTCCAAACAGGCGGTGTCACCAAACTTGTACCTTGAGTTTATTACGTCAATACCATGGGAAAGACGAGTTCATTTATAGTTTTTATGGTTCGTCAGTTAGATCTACTCACTCGCATACACTGCACTACATAAATCCAGTCATTAACCTCTAAAAGATACACTGCACTTTTCTTGATTTTCCAATGATTTCATAACATAAACACAAAACTTTGATGATTTCATTATTTATATCATTGGAAAACAGAACTAAAACTGCTGTCAGAAGCAGGTTGATGATGATGTAGGAGGTGGCTCTGCATAGACTCAAAGCATATTGCTCTTTTTAATAGCTGAGGGCAAAACACACAACACAAGTGATCAAGATGTGTCACTTATGAGGAGAGGAAATATCAGTGAGACAGTAAAGGAACACTGCTGTGGAAATCAGCTGATTTATAGGGTGATAAGGATTTTCAGATCAGTAAACACACACTGTGTCGACGGTGATAAAATGTGTTTACCATTGTTGACTGCCTGTCTGTCACCGTCTCTGCTTTCAGACCTCTGAGGAAAATGACTGCTGGCATGGTTTTTGCAGCACTGGCCTTTGGAGCAGCTGCGATCGTGGAGCTGAATGTTGTGGTATGGATGAGTATGTAATAAGAATATAGCTTATCAAAGAGACAAGACACAGATTTGTGCGCTCACAAAAATGTGTATTCAGTTACACACAACGATTAACAAGCAAACCCACGCAGAAAATATACATTCATGGGTACTATATGTTCTGGGAAAAACATTCTTAAACCTGCTTTCCAGTCACTGAAAAGTATCTGAAAATGACAAAAAAAAGACCAAAATGTCTAGGAAAAGAAAGAGTTGTCATGGAAAAATAATCACGTGCAACAAAAATATGATCAGGTTGTGCCCAGACATTATTTGTCTCATGTCCTCAAAGCAGCTGGGAACTAATTTAACATATCTGTTCAGTGACAACGTAAAACTGAAATCATATGGGCGGCTCACAGTTCTGGTTTTAGATATAACAAAAGAAATATACCTCATTATACAATTTTATCTTTAATTGCTGAAGTAAGTCAGATAAGACAGATTCAAAACAGAAATGAAGGACTACAAATTCAGCAAATATGCACAATTGCTTTGTTAAACATTTTGTACTTGTAATGAAAATGCGACGCTTCTTCTGAAAAATAAACATGGAGCTTTATGGAGCATTTTTTTGTTGTTTGTTCCTAAAAAAACATGACTGTCTCCACATTCTGTCGCGGTAAATATGTATTTCCCATTAAACTGCTGCTGTCCACAGTGTCTGGAGTAGATTTATCACTGGTTGTTTGTAACGCTCTGAACTTTTCTAAAATGGTGAGATGTCGTGGACGTCTCCCTCAACCACAATAAGAAACGTGTCAGCAGATTGTTGGAAAGCTCCTGGAAAATACAATCATTTCTTAAGAAGAGTGGTGTCCTTGATATTTATGCTGTCTGTTTTGGTTGTCTGACTTTTAGAAAACAGTGGTGGAACCTGCGCCTGAGGGAAAGTGTCTTCTGCAGGTTTTTAACTTGGCAGGGGATAATGTCAGTCTGCAGATTCCTGGCAGTGACCTGTTTCCACACCCTATCCAGCACTTTCAGGTAACCAAACCAGATCAGACTCAAAGAAAAAACATCTCTGCGTAGTGTTCAGTTTTGTACACACATTTTCCTAATGTTGATATTCATGTATGTGTTAAGTTTCTGCAATATTGTGTTTACAGACCAGCAAGTCAGGTTTGGAAACTCTAAATTTACCAGAGGTGTTTACATTTGGATTGTGATGAACTAACTAACCTAACCTGTTAAGTACAAGTGACCCAATTCGTGTATTGAACTGTTTTAGGCAACATTTATCTGTCTGTCATCCAAACACACAGAAAATAATTTCCTTGCCATTCTGACTCGCATGTCATAAAATGCAACACTCTTCTACTTTGTGTGCATATGAATGATAGCAGTGATTTTAGCTGTATATGTCCAAGCTGCAACAAGTGCTCTTCTTCTTTATTAATTTCTTTTCTAGCTGTCTGTAACTTCTTGATTTAGCTCACCCCGATCCGCATCCGTTTTGTGATCTGCCTCTTGGGAAGAGTCGCAGCTGGATCAATTCTCCAAATTGTGACATGGTGGCAAGTTTCCACTGTTGCCTCGCAACAAGAAGGTCCTGGGTTCAAATCCTGTGCTGACCTTGGTCCTTTCTGTGTGGAGTGTGCATGTTCTCCATGTGTCAACTCTGGTTTTCCCCACCATCAAAACTTGTGTCCTGCCATTGCACTTGACTAAGGTGTAGACCTGGGGTTGGTCCCCAGGTGCTGCACTGTGGCTGCCCATTGCTCCTAATCCCCTACGGGGATCAATAAAATATAATTAAGTATTGCTTATCTTTAAAGAAGCTAAAGAAAGCAACTGCTTGTATAGTTGTTTGCATTCATTGCCACAATTTGTCCACCTCTGTCTTGGAAACAAAACCCATGTTTGCTCCTGCAGGTTGTTAAACTGGTTATTGAATATAGGACACTTATAAAAGACGATGTCAAGACGTCCAAAAAAATCGGATATACGTTGAACAAAATGGAACTGGGCATCAAGACCAATAATGTAAATGTAGTAATAGAGACAAGCAAACTCATTCACACTCACATCCACACCTATGGGCAATTTAGTGTTTCCAGTTTCATCTAACCTGCATGTTGTTGAACTGTTGGGGGAAACCCACACAGACATGGAGAGAACATCCAAACTCCACATAAAAAATCCAAATAGATAACTAATTTGTAATTGTAAGATCTCATCACTTTAAGTCATTTAGTCAGAGATGCTGTTAGGGATGGTTTTCAAATGATGAAACCGCCGAACATTAACTCTGGCCTCTCCTTCAGGACCCTCCTAACTATGAGATGCTTCCACTGGAGGGGCCCACCAAGGAACTAAATATGACAGTCATCTCGCATGGAATAAACTCTGAGTGCAGACAGAGGTTTGAACAACAGACAGCCTACAGTCTCATTTTGTTCTCTGAACCTCCTGGAATCCAGTGCAAACTTGTGAGTGTCAAACAAATGCTTAACACTGATTTGAGTGTAATTATGGATTATCCTAGATGATCACTGTCAATCGGTCGGGAAACTACACTGGTCTTCCCATTGTCTATGAGGATTTTAAAGGAAAAGTCTGATAATGTTAGTGGATGTTATTGCCAGAAATTGGTCACTGTCTTCTCCTTGTTGTATTTCTTTATGATCCAGGTGGAAGATTACATAGAGAAGAATGCGACTGGAAATCCACTTTTAAGGTAAATATCCTGATGGTGCAGTTCATGAGTTTAGATGCCTGGTGCTAAACAACGTCTTTAACAGGTTCATCAACACACAGCCAGAGGCCATAAACCTAACAGTTGGAGGTGTTGACTTCTACGTGCCCTCTGGTTATAGCATATCATCTAACATGACTGTGGACCGGAAAGAGTGAGTATGCCAGAGGGCTTATTTCAATGTTCTAGTTGTTGTATTAAAGGGAAGAAAACACTTAGAAAGAAGACAAAACGTAGCAAAACACATAATTTTAAGAGGATATATACAATTTACATGATCTCATTTTAAACGAGGGGTCTGCTTTGTAACTTCCGTAATGCTATGATGTGCAAAATATACATTGATCCACCTCTACGCTCCCGTGCTGCAGCACTGCTGTGCACACTGAGTGAAAACAGATTGTTTTAGGTACTGTGCCATCTGACTGGAAAGCTGCATCAGACATATGCTGACCTAGCACTCGTTCACTAGCCTTATAGCCTTATAGACACTCACACGGAGAGACACACATGCGCACGCAGACTGACTGACCAACTGACTTGTCAGTCACTAAAAACAAGAAGCTACAGCCAATCTCAAAAGATGTAATCTACTGGTGCTGTTATGTTCTGTATATATTACTACTATAATTGTTGAGCGCGTGTGTGTATGTATGTACGTGTATGTACGTCAATACAACGTCAATACAACGAGCACCATTCCTCTAATCGTCTCCAAACTTGCCAGAAACATTGTTCAGGGGTCTGCCGTTTGCTATGGGTGCTTTTCATTTCATTTACATTTTTAATTATTTTTTTCTTTGCATCTCCAAATTATGGTAGTGGAAGATGGGAGACATGAACGGAACCACCTTAGCATGTCAGAGTTGTTAATGACATCATCAGTTGTTAATGATATCTTGAATGGAACCACCCTAGCAACCCCCATAATGAAATCATGAATGCCACAGTTGGTAATGACATCATGAATGAGAGCACTTTTTCTCCAATTGCCTCCAAAGTTGCCAGAAACATTGTTCAGGGGTCTGGCATTCATATAGGGAGCTTTTCATTTCATTTACATTTTTATTTTATTTTTGATGGGTAGGGCTGAGGTGAAGGAGGTGAAATATCAGGGGGAAGCTGTTATGGGAGGGTCGGCAAGAAAAGGTAGAAATGCCCAAAGGGTTTGCTCAAGGCCAGCTCTACCCAGCCTTCTTCAGGGGAAAGAGAGCCAGCAGCGTTAAAGTTTTCATTGAAGGTGATGAGGACAGCGCCCCTCGGGCCCTTTGCTCTAGTATTCAACAATTTCAGGAAAACAGATGACACTTATGACAATCTTATGACAATGACAATTTACAAATCTGTAAAAATCAAAAAGATTTTACTGATGATTATTACATGTAATAGTAATGTGTCAGCGATTCTGTTGTGATATAAAATATATTTGTTTGACTTGAAACTCACATGTAGGGTTACTGTGAAACATGACTCTGATCACTTCCTGGTGAAACTGAGAGGACAGATCGGAAGAGCACA
>OMOW01030083.1:0-11246 GCA_900312555.1 Lamprogrammus exutus
GCTTCTCTAAAGTTTCTTTCTTCATTTCATTTCTTCCTGATGGCTGTAAGCTGTCTTTAAATTTCAGCAAACCATGAAGCATCAGAGCATGTTTCCTCTTCATGGGGATTGGACGCTCTGAAATATGTGACTTTGTGTGTGTGTGTGTGTGTGTGTTTGAACTTGTTATTTTATTTTCTGTCATAGTAACATAAATATATTGAGCTAGCCAACTACCTTGATTATTAACAGGGTCAATGGCCTTGTAGCTGGTATATTGATGTCATGTACAATACCGTTTTTAAGTTGTTGAAGGTCGCATACACCCACACAGGTGAAGTTGAGTGGAGGTTTGCTTGGAATTTGCTGTGGTCCATCATAAAGGTGTCGCGCCCTCAGGTGCAAAAAGCTTATTAGGAAAGTCAGAGAGATTGCAATCAAGTACAATCTGACTCTCCCACACAGTCATAAATTAACTGTATTTATAGGTGTGGTGGTCAGGTGTCCACATACTTTTGTCCACATAGTGTATCTGCAGATATGGGGACACACTTGAATTTAACAGTATTCCCATGGGAACAGTAATGAACTGTAGAGGAAATATTATCTGAGTCCATGTAGGTCATCATAACCTGTCTAAGAGAGCCCTAACAAGATTGTTTTTCCTCATCAAATAGAAGTGTTTGTGTCATATTATTGCCAAAGTTGAGTTTCAGACAATGCAGTTCTGTCAAATAGACGTAAATGTTTATGTTCTCAGCTGTACTGCAATGTTGCGGCACGTGGGGATGGGGTGGCCTTGGCATCCGAAAACACCATCATGGCTGTGTTTGTGTTCCTTTGATGTCCAGTTTTGGTTGAGTTTTCCCGTGCAGTTCACTTCCTAAATATCAGATCTCTTTGGCTGCACAGACGCTCACTTAGGCAGTGTTACAGAGTGCGCGGCATCGTCTCTGCATGCCTGCAGCAGCACGTTACTGCTACCAACATTATCACCCGTGCCCCCTCCTGCCTGACTGGCACCCAAAGTGGGACATCACGTGATTGGTGCAGATGTGCCTGGTTGGGAGATCTGTGTCAGCCTGCATCAAACCAACAGTTGTTGAGTCAGCTGACCTGGTTGGAGTGTGGGCTGCCTGCAGCAGCCTCAGCCCAGCTATATCCCAAAGACAGACAGACATCCCACTGGTGCAACACACACTTCCTCACATCAGGGTCATGATATCGTAGGAGAAAGTAAAATTTTCAATAAATATGCAACCCACTCTAACCACAGCAGTATCTCTAATGTGGTCTCATCTCTCGTTCTGTGTGTGACTGGTTAAAACCCTTAAGGCTTAACCCTTTGGTCAGTCTTTGCCAGTAATGTTTCATACTTTATGTTTATTATCCTCTGTATAATCCATGTTGGGGTTTGTTTTATGTTTTCAGAAGCTGGCGGCAGAGTGTCAGAGCGCAGGCTACAGCGGCACACTGATCCCTTACAAGTGCGACCTGTCCAACGAGGAGGAGATCCTGTCCATGTTCTCTGCAATCAAGACGCTGCACAAGGGGGTGGATGTATGCATCAACAATGCTGGATTGGCCCACAACGAGCCCTTGCTCAGCGGCAAGACAGAGGGCTGGAGGAACATGGTGGATGTGGGTGGCTCACACACTCACACACAAAACCTAAACGCTAAAACGAGTTCCAGAGAAAGTTTGTATTTATGATTGTATGTCAGTGGAAACAAGAGCTTTAAGTTTAGTCAATAATAATAATTCTGAGAATCCTTTAATTCTTTAAGAACTCAAAACTCAAGTCAACATTTAGAAAATCCTATGTTTAGGCCTGTCAAGATATAATGGGAGAAATAGGAAGGCTATAATTAGTCATTTAAGGGTTTAATATTATCGTCAACTAAAGTTGCTAAAATTCCCATTCAGGACACATGAGCAGGGGGAGGAGTCGAAATGGTTGCCTAGTGTGAGTGGAAGTCTTGTGTTTGTACAGCACATATTGAGTGAGTGTTAAGGCAGCTTATACACACATGTGGGTCTGCGCACACACACACACACACACACTGATTCCCTCCCCTCACAGACGCTTCTTCATTGGCTCTGAGGAGGAGCCTGGGCACAGCAGAGGCCCACTTCTGAAAGCCAGCGCTATTTCTCTTGTTGGGACTTTTCTTTACAGTTTGATTCATTGAGCTCTTGACCATTGAGGACCCCCTACTCTACAGTCTCTGCCTCCAGAGTTCTGCATTGGTAACGCTTGTCCATCTGTTGTCATGGCAGTGCACATGAATGTGTACGCCAGTATATTTTTAGCCTGTATAATCTGCACGCTGACCTTGTTTGGTCACCTCCCCCTATCTTTCCACTACTTTGGCTTTAACGTAGCGTCTTTCAATGTCACTGTGAGAGCAGCTTATAGGCCACAACCTGGACAGGAGCAGCAGGTTCACATGGTCTGACACACTGACCAGGTGATAGTAGACAGTTTACTCTGTCATCATGTGGCATTCTGAAGTGCTATGTCACAGTAAAAAAGACTGTCTGAAAATATTCACAGACATCAAACTGCCAATTTATTTTCTGATTGATAAGCCTGGTGTGCTGTTTGGATTTGCCTGTTTGTTATTTACCTTAAATATGCAGTATACTTTATAGAGGCACACACATATATACAATGCATTGAGTGGATGGATAGATAAACGTTCTCTTTCCCCTGCAGGTGAATGTCTTAGCCTTGTGTATTTGCACCCGTGAAGCATACAAATCAATGAAGGAGAGGAATGTGGATGACGGCCACATCATTAATATTAACAGGTAGGTCATATGAATTGATTCCAAATCTAAGAACAAACGCCAATTAATCTGAAAATAACTCAGCCGATTTGTTCAAGGCAGGAAAACCAGTCAGCTGTTTTTTGTCTGTAATTAAATTAAGCCAATAGTTAGAAGTAAAAGCACTGAAAATAGCTGTATAGAGTGAATCAAATGTAACTCCAGTAATGTCACAAATTCGAGCACAGAGCACTATAAGGAGAAGTTAACAGTGACATGCAACATTTATGGGAACTTCAAAAAATGTTTCTTTTGATTTCAGAAGATAAGGTGGACCTACAAAATGTGCTTACGAGCTCACACTGTTCTATTATCTATCTTTTCTCCCTCTCACACACACTCTCTCTCTACCTGTTGTAGTATGGGTGGGCACCGAGTCGTGCCAAGTGCTGACGAGCACTTCTACTGTGCCACTAAATATGCTGTGACTGCGCTGACTGAGGGGCTACGACAAGAGCTACGGGAGGCAAACACCCACATCAGAGCCACAGTAAGCTAGTTAACACCATCATAGCACAAATATGATCACGAAAGGCCCCACATGGGCCCCGGGGATAAATACAATCACTGAATCGAGCATGTACATGTACAGTGTGCAGTACATGTTTGTGTTATTCAAGTAGTCGAAGTCAAGTCAAGTAGAGCTGGAAAGAAATTTCTAATTGGGCCAGCCATCACCGAAATCTCAAGATGCACAGAAAGTGAACCTGAGAAAGTGTGTTTTATCTGTGTTTAACAGTATATTTATTGTGCTGTTTCCCCCCTGTAGTGTATATCTCCTGGAATAGTGGAGACCGAGTTCGCCTTCCGGCACCACAATAGTGATCCAGAGAAAGCAGCTGCAGTGTACGAGAGTATGAAAGTAAGAATCTGCATTGTTACAGTGACACATGTGCACTAAAATACAATGCGTTATTCACAATTGCTTTCTCCATTTTCAGTGTTTGAAAGCAGAAGACATAGCCAGTGCAGTCACATTCGTCCTCAGTGCCCCTCCTCATGTCCAGGTATCTCTCTCTCTGTGTCACACACACACACTCACGCTGCATGATTGTTTTGTGCTGATCTGACTTGTATGTATTGTCAGATTGGAGATATGCAGATGAGGCCAGTGGAGCAGGTGTCATAGCAGTGAAACAGGAAGCTGCAGGAGGGGAACAAACAGACAACAGCCATGGTGACTCCTTAGCGACCTCTGCTGGGCGAGGGGGGGAACAAATCAACAACAGTTGTGCTGAATCTGAGGGGACATGGTCAAGCAGGGCTGGAGCCTTGAGGAGGCTGTGGTCACAAAGGCCGTGGACATTGTCAACCACTATGAAAAACCACCACTGAATGCAGCAGCTTGATCTTTGTGTATTGTTCAGCCTGGCCTTGAACTGAGCTCTGTAAAGTACAATAGGAGTAAATAACAGAGGAGAGTGTTGCTGCTGTGCTATGTGGTCATCTACACGACCGTCACTTCAGAGGGATAAGTATGCCATTGATTGCACATGATGGTTCTTTTTTTGTTTTCTTATTTTCTTGTTTTTTTTGTTGTTGTTTTTGTAGGTCATATTACATATCTTTTGGAAATTAAAAAGAGAGAGTAACTGTGTTTATAAGAATGACAAAAATGTTTTGATTTAAAAAAAAAAAAAGTGATATTTTAACGTTTGATTATAGATAGATGTGGTCTCATATGCGCAGCATTAACCATTGATGGTACTGTGTTGTACTGCTCACCCATCCATCAACACGCTGTCCATTCTGCCATCTTACGTATGTCACATTCCATGGTCACGTTTGGATGTATCATTTTCAATCCCATTTTAACAATCTGCGAAACAGTAAAACAGACCATCTCCCTCTCTTAAGCGCATTGGTTTCTCCAGTTCATTTATTTGCCTGTGCAATTTCACTTTTACTGCACTTTGGATTCATTTGTGGCGGTGTAAGAAAGAAACTGGACATTTAACAGTATGTAGGGGAATAAACTAACTCAGTGCACTTGTATTCCCTAGAACTGTACATTTTAGTAGAACCTTCTCATTACATGAATAAATAAAAATTATTGCCCAAGTGTGTGTGTGTGTGTGTGATGTTTGTCCATGAAACGAGACACACGCTGTGGATTTGTGACAGGTTTTTATTATACCTTACATGAAATACCACTACAGTCACGTGATGTGTACCACTCCTCATATACCATGCAATACCATTTTGTATTTGACCTAGCAGGAGTTAAGTCAGGGATCCATGGTTATTCCTTTTTTTTAAGGCTAGTGGCCCTATATAAAAGTGCAACACTATGGATTGTAAATATTTTGTCAGTGTATGAACTAAACTGTTAGTACCAAATCATGTCTAACACGTTGAGTTGCATCAACAAACATGGCCAAAAGGTGGCACCACAAGCAAAGCAAACGGTTTTAAACAACTCACAATACATTTGGTGTCACAAAACTATCAAGATAAACACATCCATAGGAACAAACGCGGTCACTTTTAGCTGTCACCATGGCAGGCTTTACAATTACATAAATAACTTGTATAAATTCGTCTTACCAGAAGTTTGGGTCAGATTTGTAACCAATCCCAAACCAAAACGGTTTGTGATTTAAGTTGATGGCCAGGACATAAATGCCTGCCCTGAACTAGTGAAGCACATAGATTTCAGAGGTTTGTCTGAATAGGAGGTTTCTCTGGATGAATGGTGGAGCTGACAACAGTGATGACTGGATATGCATCTCCTCCTCCCCTCTCATAATAAGGCATTTTTGACATCTTATTGAGAGCATACGGGGTAATCGAGAGCTTCAATTTCTGCAGGACAAATGCACCAATTATATTCACACACAGCTCAGGTTTAGCGTACATTGAAACACATCTGCGTTAGTGTTAATCTATGCTGTCTGCTGTGCATTACCTGCAAGAATGAGCCAGGCAGGACCCACAATGTGTGAAGGGTACCAAAAGGGATCCAGATGATGGAGGCCAAGGCAATGACCCAGCCAACCCCCTGAGCCCAGGGGGGGAACACATAGTCTTCATAGCGAGCTGGTTTGAACTGGATGATGGAGAAAATGAGGAGGACCTGCCAGCAGAAATGTTTTACATCAACGTGTGACAGTTATAGTGGGGAAAAAATCTTGACTATAAATTACAGCGATCACTTACCGTAATCAGTAGAGGATCAACTATTCGCCAACACAGTCTGAAAAAGATATTTGCTTTCTTTCCTGTCATCTCCTCTATGTTGTCAGAAAGTCGATCAACACCTACGCATGTTAAGACATTAGAGACAAATCGTCAAAAGCCTTTTATTTGGATGCTGACTTCTACAGCATATTGCCTATGGGTGAAACTCTGATACATACAGTATAAGTTTCATATAGATGTATGTACTGAACATGCTATTCTCACCATAGATCCAACAGACAGCTATAACTTCAAAGAATGCGAGGAACATGATGGACACTATAGCAGTGTAATGGTCCAACAGCTGAAAAACAAAGATTCCCACCTGCACAGAGAGAGAAAGAGACACTCTTTACGACAGCAGTTAAGTGAGACAGACAAATGAATTTGGTCCCTCTGAGACAGTGTTTCTCACTCTGTGAGGTGGTAGTACTTCAAACACCTTCTACATAATCGAAACAAGTGAAATCTATGGAAATGGTTTAAAGTGATGCAAAATGTCATGTTTTTTAGCTCATTTACCTGCAAACTAGGTCACTTGTAGCATTCTAGAGATATTCGGCATTCACTTACAAGGTCTGTAGGCCTATGAATGGACACTTAGAATGTGGAAAAACCTCTAAAAGCTACTCTACTTTAGTTAGATATAAATATAATCACCGTTGCTGAACAAAGTGTTTTCAAATGACAGTTCACCCCAACACATCTTTACTTTTATTGTGAAGTAGTGTAGAGAATGTCGATAAAAGAAAAATTTTACCAGTTCAATTTGGGAATCCACAAGAAGATACTTTTAGCTTTTATTGTGGCGCTCATGACCTCTATCTGTGCGCTGTTGAAGTACTTTGTAATAGCACAGGGTTCCATAGTGGTCCATTCAAAGGCCTACGGATCAGGTAATATATGGTAATATCTCCTGAATGCTGCAACGTACAACAAAAACAATGTCAGTGACCTAGTTCACACGAAAATGACAATTAAATAATTACATTTTGTTCGCTTTAAGTTTAATTATTACAGTGTTTTAAGGTTTAAATTTTGTGTTGAAAATAGCCCAACTATGCACACTATACTATGTGCACACTATGTACTCCTGGCATTGGTTTGCTCAGAAGTGGTACTTGGTACAAAAAGTTTGAGAACCACTGTGCCACATTTTTCTTGCTGTCAAAATCATATACCTGCATGACACAGGGAATTCCTAGAAGAAGACCAATGCCACAAACTGCAAGAACAAACAGCTCCTTCCGCTTGAAAAAGTTAAGCAGATGTTGATGGAATCCATCCATCAGACTGGTCACCATCACTTCAATCATCGCAAACTGGCCATGAAATAAAACAAAGAGAAAACATTCTCATTATATCACAACTTGTTAGAGTTAGTGTGGTTCAATAGGAAGATTATCTGATGTTTCATTATATTTGTTATCTCCATCTTGCACTTGCTTTACAATACTGTTACCTGTTACGTTACTTACTGTTAACTTGGTGTGTTAACTGTTTTCTGTTCTTCCATTCTGTTGTTTCTGACCTGCTGTTGTCTGCAATTGATGTAGTCTGTGTGCTTGTGTGTCTTTTTTGATGCCTGCTCAACCTAAATTTCCTTTGGGACCATAAAAAAGTTGAAGCTGGAGTTTAAGTATTTACCTCACTGTCCAGTCCAAGGCAAAGCAACATGAAGAAAAACAGCACGGCCCAGAGTTGAGCCACTGGCATGCTGGCAAAGGCTTGTGGGTAAACAACATAAACCAGTCCTGGACCTAGGTACACAAATACACAAGATGGTACTGTAACACAGATTGACTGAAAAACTAGGTCAAATTGTTTTTTTTATGGCCTCTTCTAAAGACGGAAAGAATCACGCTCCTCCATTCTGGATGACATGGTTAGCATTTAAAACTGCCCACATTTTAATTCAACAATATTCTGTGCCACACTGCATGACTAAACTAAAAAAGCTTGTTCGGTGACATTTAGTGTAGATATTTACACTGCAGGATTCTGAAGCCTTCTTATGTTCACTCAAACACCTGAGGCTCTTGATTTACAGATGAAAGGTCAGAGTAATTTCCATAATCGCAGTAAAGTGTCATAAACTGTTGCCAAATTTAACAGATAGGATGTTGTCAGTGAACCTTTTTAAATAAATAATTAATTGGATTAAAAACAAACCAACAGGAACTGAAGATTTTGTTTTCTTACCATCCACAGCCAGATTGTTGACAGGAATGCCCTGTAGATGTGACATGTATCCAAAAGCAGAGAAAATGACAAACCCAGCCAGGATACTGGTGAGGGAGTTGATGATGGCGATAGCCAGGGTGTCTCTGCGAGGGGAGAAAATGTTCTTTAGAGCAACGCCTTACTGCTCAGAAATCATCAGGGTCAGGCAGAATATCTGAGCTGATGATGGTTTTGAGCTTACTTCAGAACGTTGTTGTTGAAGGCGTTGTAGCTGGACATGGCCATGAGGGAGCCAAAACCAATTCCAATGGAGTTAAATATCTGAGCTGCAGCATTCACCCATACCTGCAACATAGAGGGATGCTCATCCACGTCCACTCTGTCATTACCAATATGATATCCATGTTAGTACAAATAGAATTCAAAACATAAATATCAATGCCAGTGCTAATATTACGGGCACTAATAAGACAGGCACCCGCAAGGGGACGGGCACCCGCAAGTTCCAAGATGGTGGAGCACACCTGTGGCAGGTGTAGGTGCTGCTAACCTCAAGTTAAAATGTAACAAACTTGGTTTATGTTTTAAAACCAACGCCAATCAAACGCAAACGATCACCGACCTGGCACAGAAAGCCATTGTTACTAGATACATTGTTACACTCATGATTCTATCACTGCGTTGCTGTTGGGAAGCAAAAACACCGCAGCGATGGCAAACAACATGTTATTACCTTTCATCTCCTTCTCCATGATATTGAACGCCAGAAAGGCGACCTCTGCGACAAAGCAACTGCGATCCACGGAGAGAGGAAAACCATCCCAACAGTTCCACAGAATAATCAGCTATCTTGCCGTCTTCCCCTTGCTCGCAGGCGATGTCCACCAAAACCCAGGACCTAATTCTAACTGTAATGACCCACAGTCCCCTGACTACTTCATCAGACAGGGTACAGTCCATCCTACGGGTACTTCCATGACTGAGATACTCCAAAGATGTGACAATAATCCACCGTCCTCTGTGTTGACTGCTATACTAGTAAATGCAACCCTAGCGCAACTTTCAGCTGTTTCAAACAACAAATCATGCGAACGTTTTGTGGGACCCACGAGCAAAACCTAAAGGATTACTTGGGTGGCATTTAAACATTAGAAGCATCGCTTCAAAAACTGAGCAACTTGAAAAATTACTGATGGACTCGAACCTTAATTTCCTTCGTTTGTCTGAATCACCCAACATACCTAGTGCCGGGATATAATGTCTTTAGAAAAGCTCGAAAACTGGGCAGGGGTACTGGTCTGCTTATGTACATGAAAGACTGCATAGACTGCAAAGAAATTGAATTCAGCAGCTCTATTGATATGGAATGCATTGCTGTAACAATTATTTTATCTTCTCACATGTCCTTCACTGTTGTTGGTATATACAGACCAAAATCCATCCATCGTCTATCCAAACCATCAAATAGCATGTTTTGTGAATATCTAAGAAACACCCTTAAAGAACTTGACAGAAATAAAGAGTTTATTCTGGTTGTGGATCTGAACATTAATTGGGCTGAGGAATCAAATAGGAAAAAGCATAAGGACATAACAAGACAGTTTGACCTCATCCAAGTTCTCCAACGACCCACTAGAATCACCTCATCATCTCAAACCCAGGTTGATCCAATATTCAGCAATAACCTAGAAAAAATAACTAAATCATTCAATTTTGTGACTGGGCTATCAGATCATAATTTGACATTGGTAGCAAGGAAACTGACAAAACGCAGGTTCATATACCGGCAAGAAAGTAAAAATGTGTCAAACATCATACCAAAGAGACTTCTCAATGAATTTGAAAAGAAGTTTAGACAGCAGGCCTGGAGTGAGATCTTGTCCTTGGACCAATTCTATTTAGCTCATACATTAATGATCTGCCCTTGATTTGCCCAGAGATGTCCAGATGTACACAGACGACACAATTATTTACACCCATGCTATTACAAGAGAACAAGCTGCTTCCAAACTCACTGCAGTATTGAACAAAGTGTCAGACTCACTGTTGTCTTACTCTTAACATGAGCAAAACTGTGGGCATGTATTTTTCTATCAAAAGAAATGACACACATCAACCTGACATCCTAGTTAAAGGAGAGGTAATAAATATTGTTGAGCACTTCAAATATCAGGGCATAATCGTTGATTCTAACTTGAATTTTAAGAAACATATTAAAAAAAAGGTCTCCAGAAGTGTTAGAGCTAGCCTAATGAATTTTAGACATATCAGGCATCAACTACCTCTAGCCACTGCTAAGCTCTTTATGCACTCAATGATTTTCACGCACTTATTTTACTGTGCTACAAGCAAGTCCGAGGCAGGTGTGACTACGCTAAAACCATTATACATTCTTTACAAACAATCTGTGAAAATTCTTGATAAAAAACTACCTACTACTACTAAAAAAGCTACCATCATTGTATCATCATTCAAAAGTATAATTTATCGACATTTGACAGTTTTCTTTGTTTGGAGATATGTGCCTGATGTATTGATTAATTCATGATCTTGCGCCACCAACACTTAAACAATTAGTGTCATTCTGACGTGATAATGTTAGGGAGACCAGGGCATCAGTCAGAGGTGACTGCTCCACTAAATTTAGGAAATCTGCTTTTGGACAATTAGCATTTTCAGTCAGAACAGCAGATAAATGGAACTCAATTCCCAGCCATATCAGAAAATGCACAAGCTTCAGTATTTTCAAAACAAAACTTAAAACATGGCTTGAGACAAACCCATCATGTGATCTCTGATCTAAACCTTTGTATGGAATCAATTGTTTTCCAACATGGAGACTCTATAATGTATATTTTGTATAATGTGGTTTTATATGTGAACAAGCTCTGATCTGGGACACTTAGGAGACAGCAATTAGCCAGTAAGTGTGTTAGAATCTTTGTTCTTTGTAGATTTGGACTTAGGTCGTTGATTAGCTTTGTTTTTGGTTGAGCTGAGTACTTCCTGGTTTCACTCTGAGTTTCAATAGGTGGGTCCATCGAGCAAGGGCACTGGCAAGTTACTCTTTA
>OMOW01030088.1:3068-13218 GCA_900312555.1 Lamprogrammus exutus
CGATCTCCCTGTCTTTTTTCTCTGTCTCCTTTTCCAAGCTGAATCTATTAATCTGCACAATGAAGCCAGTGTGACATCCTGTAATTGTTTCTTGTTTGTTTCATTGCTGAGTCAGCCACATTAAACATATTAAAGCTACAGATATGGAGTTTATTAATTTAGGACCATAACGTACAGGAAGTCAAATACAATCACAATTAAGATATAAATGACCAACAATGGTATAATAGCATACATTTCTAACACTGAAATTAAAATCTATTAAAATATTTTGTCCCAAACAAATTATGAATAGCAAATTAGCATTAGTATTATGTATCGAATTACAGAATGGCATACAGTGATGCCATTGAGTTTCTTTACATACACAATGAGATTACTGAGGGATTGCACCATCACCCCTGGCGCTGTCAAAGCGGTCCAAAACAAAACACAACTATAACGCAAAATGGGGGGCTTTGTCTTGTGGATTTGTACGTATTTCTTTCTCTGAAGTGCTTATTATGTCAATGCCAAATGTGTCGAAGTATTAATGTATTGTTTGTGTTAGATTTAATCTGAAAATTTGGTTTATGTGTTTAGGTTTACACCAAAATGTAGTTTGCTGTACTGTGACATCCCTAATCTGCGAATGGTTCAGTCGGTTGCCATGCTATCTTGTGTAGACGTTCTCCTGGGTGATGGAGAAGATGTAGCTGTTCCGCCTGAAAATTGATCTCTTCGTTCGATGTGAAACGTGAATTTTGTGCACTGTGACAAGTATTACAATGGCTGGTATAAGGAGAGTTAACGGGAAATACTCCAGAATCAACCCAGCTGTCAGGTAACGCCGACAATCGAAATGTGTGCACGGATAACGACGCACCGATGAAGCTAGAAAGCTAACGTAGCTAATGCTAGCGCGAATAGCTGTTTATTTGTCGAAGCAGATTCCCCAGCTGTTGTTAGTTATTAAAATTAACATTACCATTGTTTACTTACGTTTGTAAACTGTCTGGTTGGCTAGTGGCTAGGTATTTGCTACATTAGCTACATGGCTAATTAATCTTAATAAACTACATAATGTATTTAGTTGTGCCCCCCATTCTTAGAAATAATATTACTGCCTGCAGCATTAGCTACAGTTCTGTCACTAATGCATAACTAATTTCAAAGGGAGAAGCACTGCATTCACAAGAGACAAATATTAAAGTAATATTTCATTGATTTCCAAAGGGATATTTATAAACAGCATATATATAATTTATTCCATATTTAATAGAACTGTCGCTTTGCTTTTGAGTTTCTATGTAACATATTATTCTAAATAATGAAACAAATTAAAATGGTCAAAATTATTGATACCCCTTAGAAGGGATAATAAATAATTGTTGACAATTGGATTGTAGTGATATTTCAAGCAGATATTTTCTGTCGTTAGTATCGCAGGTGTCTTAAATCTTAATTTTAATCTTAATCTAAATCATGCAGCCTATTTAAATGGACAGAAGTACTCCCTGTGCTGGATGAAATAATTGTGTGACTGTATTATCACTTCATTATCAACTTAGCTTCAGGTAATAGCAGCTGTGGAGTCTTATGCAAGTGAGTTTTAAACCACAGACAGCATGTTGTTGCTAGCAGCATGATCAGAACAGGATGGAGTGTGTGGGTGCAGCTGAATAGAGATGTGGTTCTTGGAATACTGTTGAGATTTTTCAACTCAACAAAACAACCCGAAGACCCGAAAGACTTGGCTGCTCTCATGAATTCAAAATTTAAATGGCTTAAAATGAAAAAGAAAAAATAATTTACTGTTCCCCTTGACAACATCTGCAAACTTACATTAAAACTTTAATGGGTTGCTACCCACTATCATTAGTAATAATAATAATAATAATAACTGAAATTTATATAGCGCATTTCATGAGACCCAAGGTCGCTTATTGTGCATTGTCACTCACTAGTGGCAGTCGTATGTTGAGTTTCATCTCAATTTGAGTTTAGACAGACATTTGTTTTGTACTTTCTGTAGTTTGCTAGGCTGAGTCTCAGATTGTTTGTTTTTCTATCACTAACTGCTATCACTTCCTTTAAATGTAATTTAGTAAACTTAAACAAGTCATGAGTTGTTTATTAATGTTTTTCCTTTTTACAGTTGCTGTCGCCTGCGTCATGTCCAGTCTCTGCTTTGTGATGGTGGCACTGATGGCATCCTATGCTCTCTTGGTAATTTAAATTTCAAGCTTTTTATTTTTTCCATCTGGCCTGTTTGACTGCTCTGCAAATAAACTTTCCAGTGTAAATTGTGACTTAAGATGATCCTGCTCAAACAGAGGATGATTGTTGATACTTTTATGTTGCATTTCAGGGATTGACAGCCGATACAATATGGGCTGCACTGAGCTGGCAAAGTACCTGTTCTATGGACTTTATGGAGGGAACCAGCTGAATGTGGACAATACTCTTGATGAGTTTCCTGAGGAAATGTTGGACGGTGAGAATTTCACGTTCTCACGTATATATTTCCTCTCAAAAAACAAGTGTACCAGAACGAATGAATGAACTTCGTACCTGTCTGATTGCCAGATGTGATCCTGCTGATCAAGGCAGAGTGTGTCCATCTGTATTGCAATCCAATGAACTACAGTTACCTCTTGCCCTACATGTCCCACTGGAGAAACCTGCATCTCTACTGCATGACAAAGGCAGAGGTAAAAATTTTCCCTGTTTCTCCTTTTATTTTTAACACAAAATCAACTGGGGATAGGCAGGATAACAAACTGTGGAAACCTGATGTCAATGGATTTTAAATATCAAGTGAGCAAATTACAAAACACAGCTTTCTACTTTTGACTGCTTTTTGTCAATGTCGATAGCCTGTTATGATCTCTGTCAGCAGTGTCATGTTGCTTTAAAAGTTCAAAGTACTTATTATCAGACCTGCTTCATAGCTAATAAGTGCTACAATCTGGTTTGTAACCTATTATGACCCATCTGTAGCAGTATCTGTAATGGTGCTAAAGTTTGTAAAATTTGAAGTAAGTTTATTTATGAAGCAACTTTCTAGAACATATTGTTTTCATAATTGATTTCATTGTGTGTGTGTCCATTTCCAACATCTATACACAGTATGAAGATGAGGAAGCTGCAGAGGAGTTCAAAATCTCCAGTTTTGTCACTATGGTGCAGGACTGCCACCGTATTGGCATACCTTACAGCTGCCAGGGTACAGCATCATTAGAGTTTAAACTCTACATTCACTCACCATATGTACTGCGTATTCAAATAAACTTTGAAATGCGTTCACACACTAACTCTGTGTATTACAGTAAGCTAGTAGTTACATACTTACAATGTGTTTCATTAGTTTATGGTTCCACTTATTATTAAGGAAATATGTAATTACTGTGTACTTGCACAAGCAACACAATTAATTACACTTTTTATATTGTCATTTATAGGACACATGCAGACGTTTGACATGTTTATGGTGGAAAAATGGCCTATAATTCAAGCATTTGCTCTGGAAGGAATTGGTGGCGGCAGCTTTTTTACCATGAAATACAAGGTACCTTCAAATATTAATAAAATGGATTGTTAAAGTCGGCAAATATATTGAAATATATTTTACTTTGAATCAGATGTTTTGTTAATTCCAAAATATCGGTAAATGAAATGCCAAATGCCTACTATGCTCCTGTGCTTCATTTTTGATCTTTATATCCCTCTTTTAGCTAATGGACATGAGTGATAGGCTCTGGCAGGTCTACAACAGACTTGACCCAGTGTCCCTAGATAATCTGCTCACAGAGGTAAATCTGGCTTCTTTTATTCATCAGCTGTTCCTACCTCCATTAGATTCTGTGACGTGTTTCTTCCACTCCAGACATCCATCTAATATGTAATCAGTGAACCATTGTAATTGTTTAAATGTATTGATAAATTATCTGAAAATCAAGATGCACGGTATCATACTATTGTATAGAAAATTATTAATAAGGCAGTAAATTGAAAGAAAGCCTAGGTAACTCAGTTGCTCGAAATTGAGAGTCAGTTGTATCATAGGGGAATTAGCTGAAATGGTGGAGCGCTAGCTTGTGCGAGGTAGTGGGATCGATACCCACATTCTCCACAAATGTTTTCTGCATGTCTGCTCAGTAGTTTTATCATTCTCTGCTGCTGTCTGACCATTACTTAGCACTTACAATACCGGAGTCCTAACACTAGCATATAACGTTATTAGTTACATCTTTATTCCACAAGTCAGGATGTTTGCTATTCCCTGTTACTTTACTTACTCATGAATTTCTTTTTTGGCTCTTGGTCAAGCTGAGTAATTGTAAGGCATGTTTTAAACATTTGACAGAGGAAATATTCCTAAATTCATTGGAAAAAATCTATAAACTGATCTATCCTAAGAGTAATTAGTTAGGGTCAACACCATGATGGACTCTCTGTTCTGCTTATTGTAGGACTTGGTTAACTTTGAGAAGCAATGGAGCAGCTTTTTCTCCTGCATGGACCTGGAAAGCCACTTGTCCATCATGGAGCTTTCTGAAGCCCAGGCAGGAGAGGTAGGTTTAATATTCCTATGAGAAGAGAACTGTTAGGGCAATAATTTAATGTGACTGTTTAGTAATAATGATAATACTAAGTCTGTTGTCTAAATTAATTTAAGCTGCAATATATAACTTTTCAAATGAATTATAGTACTTATATTGCACAATAGCACATAACAATATTCACTTATAAACATATAGACTGATACATTGCTCTTTCCATATACACATTTGCATATAGTAGGAAACAACAAAAAAACAACACAAACCAATTAGATGATTGTTATGTTAATTTACACATTCTGCTTTCTGGATGTTTAGTCATAGTTATAGAATAAAAATTGTTATGAACGTTAAGAGAATTGACACAATGGTAACAATAATGATAAAGTATGTAAATCGAGGAATGTTAATCATAAATTATTTATATCATACTTTATGGTAACACACAGTTCAATGTGACACATGAGAGCAAGCTACTGTCTGTTCTGCTTAACTGCCTTTAAATATCAATCCGCAGGCATTCCGGATTTATTACTACCATGGACTAATCTCAAGCAACATCTCAGATAAAAGGTTTTTTTCATATTCAAGAATGAAGAATACGATCAAAGACCTGTAGTCTTGTGCTTAATAAAAATGAAAGAAAAAATCACACTTTTTCCTTTATTTCAGTAAAAGTCAGCAACCCTTTGTGTTGTTTGGAAGCCATTCCTCTCTAGATGATCTAGAGAACTATTCCTTCAACTTTCCATCAGAGAGTCACCAGGTCCGCAACACAGGACCCAAGGGTGCTACTGCCAGGCACATGGTAAGGCTGGACGAACAAAGGCAGAATGAGTTGGAATATTTGCAAACCATAGAAAAAATATTTGATTAAAGAATAATATGAGTAAATAATGACATAATCTACACTGTATCGACTTACAATGTAGTTAATGTTGGGAATCTGTCAGAGGGTAATAATAAATGTTGATACATTTGTCAGTCGAAAAGGAAAACTGATCTGTAGTACTACCCAGTGAAGTAAGAAAGCCATAATGAGTGGTCAACACCTTAGATTTTCATTAAAGGAAGAGAGGTGCAGCTCATTGTTTTGGTGAACAGTAATGAACATTGGAACAGAAGATCATAACTTTTGTGTATAATTTGTGAAGTGCTATTGCTTGATGTGATTATGTCTTCTCAAACAAACCTTTTTCTTCATTAGATTCTGCGCTGTGTTGCTCCCAAAGGACCTCTAGCCTGCTCTCGAACCTACTTCTTTGGGACCACCCACACCCCATACCTTGGTAATGCAGTTCTATCTGACTTTTCCTGCATAGTACAGCTTCACATTACACTTTTCAAGAAAATTAAAGTTTTTGTCACGCAGTCAAAACTCTGTGTCCGTAATTCCATAAATTGAGTGCTCTGTAAAGAGAATCGTTTCTCTGTAGCGCTTCCTACTGATAGACCTTATTGGTCATGTCTTATGTTCTTGGGTGGGAGAAGTTTTGGAGGCAGAACTGGGATGCAGCAGGTAGGAGGGGGGAGGAGGGAGTTGTTCAAAATGTCTCCGTAATTCCGCCCTCTCCACAATCTTACAGGCTAGTGCTTTAGAAACTGTGTAGTGGGCAGAATCAGGGAGTAACCTAAAACGGCTCCCTCTACCTAATCTCTACCTGCTGTTCCTCAGCTGTGCTTCCACAGCCCCTCCCATCACCAAAGTCTCTTGTGTGCATGAAAGTCATGATTGATCCTGACTTTGTGACACTCACTTGTCATGATTGGGCTCATAGCAGTTTCTCAAATCAGATTCAAACAATAGGTGGGCCCAGAGAGATCTTAACATTTCCCTGAACACTAAAAAAAGGATTTGATGAGGATTTCAGCAAATTCATTAACATTTGTATTTGTTTAAGTTACCAACTGTAGCTTTAACAAGAGGCAATGTTATCACATGGTAAAGTTATATTGCGAGATACTTTTATTTAACTCCAGGGTTTCTGGGATTTTTGGCTTAAATTAAATTACCCGCAAGCAAGTAGACCAACAGTGGTATCGAGCTATGGGATAAATTTGGTTTTATTTGCTAAGAGTTGAGATATTGATTGCCAGATTGAGACATTGCTGCTTATGATTTTGCTGCCACCCTTTTGCAATTAAAGTAAGTGGAACATTGTCTCTGGTGCTCAAAGCATTGAAAAATAACATTTTAAAATTCAATAACAAAGTACCTTTTCAAAAGGAATGGCCTGATGTGAGGGCTGAGTGGATTTCATCTGGAATATTTATTTTATAGAAAATAAATATCTCAAAAACATGGCGCTTGATTGTGCACACGGCTCGAACCCACTGTGTTTTTAAGGATATTTCTTACTAAACTGGCTGAACAGACCCTAAGTATAATGTGAAAAGCTTCTTCAGTGTCTCTAATGAATGAATACATGTCATTACGCTGTTTTTCACTCACAGGAAATCAAAAGACACAACAAAGGATTTCAGATGTCTTGTAAGTAATTTGAATGTAATGTTTTTGCAATAAGCTAATAACATTTCTAAATGAGTAGAAAGTGTTTTTAATGAGTAGGTTTGTTTTTTTCAGGCTTTTATCGCAGATTTATTCTGCTGCTATTCAAGCAGTCCTTTCAGGAATCAAGTGCTACTCCTCTACCTCCAATGCTACCAAGGTAGTGCACCTATTTTCTCATGGAGGCTCCTCATTTTGTTTTTTTGACAGATTTTTATTGAAAAGCACCCCCATTTTTAACTGATCGAAATAGAAGTATTCCGATGCTGCACATTTACCTTCAAATTTCAAACAAATATCAAAACATTCACAGATCTTTTTAATACAAACTGTAAATTTTGAGCACTATATTACGTTTACCTTACACACTTTCATGTAGCTCACTAATAATTTGTTATTTTATAGGCCAAGGATGTAGCAGAGCACACCTTCCTAATGGCTTTGGACTCAATGAATTTAAGTCAATACCGCAGCTCTCTCAGGTAATAATTGCTTGATTTTATTTTCAAAGTATTATCCACTGCACGTGTCCAGCTGACATCAGCTAACAATACATATCCAAAAGTGAGTTTTACACATGTGTATGATGGAGAATCAGCATTTCCAATTTAAAATAGAATAAATAAACAAAACAAACAGATAAACATTTTTACTCAGCACACCTCTCAGTGCAGTAAAATGACTTCAGATTCAGATTCAATCAGATTACCATTGTAATGTTATTGTTATATTCTGTGTTTTCTCTTTTCAGGTCCAAAACTGAATTCAGCATTCAAGCAGTGAACAAAGAAGGGAGGTCGGCACTAACAAATCTTTATAGCTCTTTGTTTTATATTAATGCTGGTTACTGTTTCCATATTTATTGTTATTATAGTTGTTTTTAGAATCAGCTCTATGAAGTCTGTTAAATATCTCTGGTGTTATTTATTTTTTTAAAGCATAATTACAGCATCATTTGTTTTCTAAGCCTTCCCCCCATCCTTCCTGTTTTCTGTAAATCCCCCATTTTAATCCAAAAATACATTTTTTATTTGTTTTGTGTTTATTACATTTAAAAAAAAATTCAGGATCATTCCTCTGACTGACGAAGAAAGCCATTATGTAGTCAAAACGGTAAGTTAAAGAAGGATGTTGCTTTTTGATAGACTTAATAACTATATTGATTTCCTTCATAAAGCTGATCTGTTTTCCTTTTTGTCGTGCCTAAGGCCTCCATGACTGTCCATGACATCCCAGACCTGCAGTGGGGCAGGGGGGATCTGGGCTCTGTGGTCTTCTCTGAATCCTTCTTAGAGTCCAGCATCAACATTCAGCAGAAAGGTATCTTGTAGATTAAATAAAGTCAAATTAAAAGGGATTGCTGATTGATTCCATGAAGGAAATTTGATTTATGTAATCAGGACCCAGCCTCAGGTCACTGTTAACAGAAATAAGTAAAAGTCATTTTAAACAACAGGATTAATCTAATTTTCTCCCTTGAGGATCATATTTCTGATTTAGCATCCATGTTTTCATTCTTTGGTTTGTTGTTTAAGCTCCATGCTAGTCAAGTCTGTTTTTCTCTCCTGCAGATGGCACTGTGTCCTCAGACGGCTGCTACACCATCCTGACCACAACTGTGCCTCGCTATTCCTGCTGGCTGGTGTGTATGAAGCTTATAACGGAGAATCACAATCACATACACTATAGGATCTTACATAAATAATAACATGAAAAGTACCAATGTTTGGCAACAGACATTAACATCTTATGTTATATTGTTTTGGGTTTTTTTACTACAAAGAACGAACAGTTAATACATTTTTAGTCTTTTTTTTTAGAAAACAATACTGTTTGGTTTCAGCAAAAACACATATGTGTAGACATATATTTATTTGTCTAAGAAATAAAAGATACTGTCTTTCTAACCTTGTATTTGCTGTCAACGGTTCTTTTTAGATGGAATCTGATGTTAAGCAATCTGAGCAAGCCCAACAGCTTACTAAGGTAAGTTCAGAAATGTCATGTGTCCATTGATGCTCATGTATGCAGGCTTGCAATGCTTGTGTATGTGCATGTGACCTTGTGGTCTACTGTATGTGTCTGAAGCAGAAAGAAGAGGGTACATGTTTGGGAACTGCTCTGACTGCATCAGAGACTGCATACATGTTCTCCAACAGCCAGCTGTCTACACCTGAAGAAGGTAATGATCTTCACTATCATGAACTCTGTGTACATTGAATGCAATAGTGGGATGAGCTTCAGTTTGTAGATTTCCAACTGTGCATGAAACAAATTGTAAGAGTCAGATTGGAACACCTTATGCTGAACAGACATGTGTTTCTGTATATTTTTTGTCCTGTTAATTGTAGGTAAGATCATTTTCTTCTCTGAGGGACTTCTGTTTGTCCATTCTCAATATGGAAGCATTACCCTGGCCAAGGAGCATATGAGCAACATCAAGTTCTATGATACGGTATGCTATTCATATCACTGGAAGAAATTCAAATTTTTTTTTTTACAGTTATATCATGTGTGTATCATGTTGCTGTTGACTTGTCAGTTGTCAATTATTGAATACAATTTGTGGTACCAACTTCTGTGCAATGTAGTCTGTGTCATGTTTTTACCAGGACTCCAGTGCTGTGGCCTCTCTCTTTGTGGAGTACGACAGCAGCCTGCTCCCCCATCTCCCTTTCCCTCTTCACAGCTCTGACCAGTGTCTGGTCTTTGCTCTTCAGCCCAAGTCTAAGAGCCACTGGGCCTTCTATTCCAAGGTGAGACTATTAGCCAGTGACCTGTCATCAGATTCATCAGCATTACAAAGATGTTGATGTTAAAGTAAAGAGTGCAGACAAACAGCAGACTGAGAGTGGATACATTCACTTCAAAAATCAATTTAACCTGGTCAGATGCTATAACAATTTACGGACATCTAGACAATGAGACTCATTCTCTCTCCAAACTCCTTAACCCTCTAAATGTCTTTTAAAAATGGGAATTACATGTGTAAAACGAAAACATGATCCTGCAACTGCACTACCCATTGGTTTTGTATAGTGAATAGTTTTAATTTGGTGCAGTTTAGATCGGAAGAGCACACGTCTGAACTCCAGTC
>OMOW01030091.1:0-10241 GCA_900312555.1 Lamprogrammus exutus
TAACTGTTCACTGTGAGAAAGGTCCAAATCCAGATTGGGCTGTTAAAGGAGATATATATATATATATATATATTATACTATTCAGCTATAACAAAAATACATACATTATTGTGTGTTGTTGAACATGAGAAATTTCATTTTTTCTTCTTGTCTTGGGTGCATCTCGGACAAAACCTGAAAGATTTGGGGGACAGAAAAAAAAAAAACCTTATACAAATCATGATCATAGCCATCTGCATTTGCAATGACTGGCGAATTCATTACATTTCTTTTAATAAACTGATGTAGGGTGACATCCTTTCAACCACTTCAAAGCTTCTTACCATTTCCCTTTGGGTTTTGTGGCGAGATCGACACACGCAAAGTGAAACCACTCAATTGGACACTAAAAATAAGGAGAAAACAAAGTCAGCATTTCAGTATGTGGAATCCCTACTGCAAAGACAGAAATGCTATGAAGAAATGAATACAAAAGTGCTACAAAAACTTACATCTGGGTTATCGCATCCAATCATCTCTCCATATGACACCTGATGGCACAGGCAGTATGTGGGCTCATTGGGATCCACTGGCATGTCTAAAACGTCTGATGGTTGCATAGGCAGGAGAGCATCACTCAACTCTGGGCTACAAATACAAGACATAAAGTATGATTACAATGATTTTAAACTGCCTGTATAATGATGACCGAGGTCCCATATGTGCCAGGTGAGAGTTCTTGATTGTTCCTCTTCCTACTGGCCCAGAAGTATTACTAAACCAGTGTGAGCCCCATTATAGTTACAGCAAAGAACACAGTCTATAATTTTGGAAGATATACATTAGAACTGGGAATCAGTTCACCCTCCGTAGAAATGCTCCAAATTACTCACAGAAATTAATACATTACTTAAACAAGGATTTTAGACAAAGGCAATAAATATGTTATCCATCTTCACTGACCAACAGCCAAGTTACCTGTTCTTCATCTTTTTCTTCCTTGGAGAATCTTCATCGGAGCCTTTCCTTCCTCTTCCCCTGGGCCCTCGCTTCTCTCTCAGCCCACGGGATTCAGCTTCTGCACAAGATACGAACACGTGCATCAGTACAAACATTTAGCCTCCTTTAGATGTTCTGCAGGGTTTACTGACAGAAATGTTAAGTTAGACGACTCACTTTTCACTCCTCTACCATCTGTGCTTTCATAGCCGCTCACTTCCAGTTTCTCCTTGAGCTCATTCTCAAACCGTGCCAAGTCGGCATCCAGTCTGCGGATATGTTTGTCCACCTACAATAAAGGAGTTTCATGAATAGGAGAACTTAATTGATGGTCTGGTTTCATGACAGAAATGGAAAAACAAATATGAAAGAGTTGAGTTAGTGATGTTAAAATATCAATTAAAATACTTGCATGCTTGTTTACAAATTCAAGGATAAAGGATAATGATAAAAAGGAGCAGATAAATGACCAAATGCAGATAAGTTTATTTCAGACTAACCATTTCATAGGTCTGCATGGCAAGCTGGACTTTGTCATCACTGAACTCTTTGCACTTGCTGTAGGCATTCTGGATCTTCTGCAGGTGTTCCACTCTCTGTTCTGAAGCCAGGTTCTTCACGTTTGCTATGTACTCTTCAGCCAGTTTGTCAATCTCTCCTTTTTTTTCTGCAAGAGCAAGGCAATTACGGCGCTGGAAATCAATCTTAATAGCACAATACTAATAGGCACACACAGTTCAAAAGCATTTATAATTTACTGTTTAAATACATATATATCATTTATATACCAAACTTATGACATAACATGAAAATACAGTCATCACCTTCAGTCCTGTTGTCCAAGTCTCGCATCAAAGTAAAGTTTCTCTGTAGCTCACATGGTAGGTTTTCAATACCTGGGCAGGGGCGAATAAGACAATGTCAGGGTTCCCACTCATTCTTAATTTCAGTGAATCTGTGTAGTGTCACTGAATTAACACTGGGACAACCCACTGTCCTGAGGTGTCACAGTAGGAGGAAAAAGATAATTGGGGAAAAATCTCAAATGTGTCAGGAGTAAAATCACTTTTGAGCTCCTCAAATACATAAATATTTATAATTGGAAACCTTTATCTTACAATGGTTAATTTAAAACATTTTATTTTAAATCTACAAAATTGCAACTTCTATGTTACCTGAGACAAGTGGAACATACAGTACATGGCGAGGTGTTTCTTGTGCCAAACTAACAGCATCGAGAAAGCAGAAATTATATTTTAAATTTGTGTAGCACATTTAACAGCTCCACAACTCTGCTTCCAACTTGGGTTTAATGATACCTATAGTATATTCATAGTGAACTGACAGATAAATTGCCTTCAGGTGGGTAAGCCCTGTGAACCATACAAGAACAGATTACATTTATTATCATGCATCAACCATGGGGCTTGCAAGTCTAAGTATTATCTGTTATTTACCCATTGGAAATAAGGTTTCTGAATGCAACAACCTCTGTGGGTTAATCCCATGAAAATCGTGAGTTAGATCTGTTGTCATTTGAAATATTATGGCTAGGTTTTGATAGGTTGCACTGATATTTTTTAGCTAGCTGCACAAAAAGCGAAAAGCCACAAACAAATACTATGCAAATGTAAGAAATTATTATCATTTTGTTTCCGGCTGTGGTAACCTGATGACAATTGCGTTTGTGACACTGTAAGCCGCCATCTGTGTCACTGTACAAAACAAGCGCACCCTCGCTGTTATAGGGGTTTCCGTGATTATGTGACGCACTTCAAACATCCCGCCCGGCGCGTAAATGGTTACGGAAACGCGCTCACCAACAGGTTGCAAAACACGTAAACTGCTTGCCAACATAAGCCAACGTAAACCTGTCTCCCAATTCATTGCAGTGAAATGTCACAGAAAACGAGAGCAGGTGAAATTAACATATACTGCAACCCTACTGACCTTTACTGACAGCGAACTTGCCATTATATTTTTGTGGTATATTTGAGCACGAAAACTGTTAGATAACCTATTCTTATCGACTACAGATTATCTATCACAATGTGTGTCAGCATGGCATAATTTATAATATTCACGTCTCGTTTGAATGTTAAACGATTCATGAAAAGAAGAAGTTTGTGAAAGATTACTTTACTGAAAACTTTATCACGAAGCTAATGAGCTACCTAGCCAGCCCATGGCACTGGCTAACGCGCTGAACTGCTAAAATTATCAGTCATTCACAAAGAGTAAAACTAATGGACGTGGTCCAAGTGAAGCAAAAAAATGTGAAAAACGATCAATGTACCTTACATTAACACAGTGTATATGCCTCATACTTACTGTCAAGGTAATGTTCCAAGTATATTGCCGTCGCCATTTCAGGTTAGCTACCCAGTGCTAACGAAACTGCGTTATTTCTCAAGTTGTGGATCAGACAGCTGGTGGGCTTGTTTTGCAAGCTTGGGTTGTCCGTCAGCAAGTTTTTTTAGACTAATGAAACGTCGCTATTTCATGTTAACAGACACAGACCAAAAATTTCCCTCTATAAATACACACTAAACACACATGCAGCTTTGCAACCATATGGGAATGCAACTTTACACATGCGCAATTGAAACGTTTGCAGTCCGTTGCTTTAACCAGCGCGCCCTCGCAGCATTTGCTAGCACTTTCCAACAGTCAGCTGAGTGTTACGTCATTAAAAAACAAACACACCACCCTCTCTCTCTCCAAAGATATTGTGTCTCAGTGAAGAGGCCCAGTGGGTGGGACTGACACTTACTTACGGAGACTGAATTAGCTGCGGTCTGAGGGCTCTGTCCGTCACGCTTTTCTGCTCCGAGGATACCATCTTCTTTTTCAAACATCTCAGTACTGTATTTGCTGTGTCTTGACTTGCTAAAAGCAGCTGCCGTACTTTCCTCAAATATTCCAAATAAACAAGTAAGTTATCGAAGTACAAACTGTCTTTACGACTATATTAAATGTATTTTTCGACTAAGTCGGACCAGTTGTAGTATTATTATGAAAACCACTAGACTCGCTCACTACTGACGTATTCATTGTACCTCAGTTAGCTATTTTACGTTTAGCCCAGGGCTTTGCATCATGTATTAAGTTGATTAATTCTTAGTTTCTTCGAATACTTATTTGTTTTGTATGGTGCTTATATTTATTCCAATTGGTGTTTATTAATAAGAAAGATTCTGACGTTGCCCGAAGCTGTTAGCAAGCTAACATGTAATCTAAACAAATCACTACTTAATGGTGTAAGTTATACACATTAACTTCTTTATAGCTGACATCTCTATTACGCTGTAATGACCCCAAATAGTTGACAAAGTGTCTGTGTTGAGTTGCGAAGTAATAATTCGTGATACTAGCGTCGTTGCTTTGACGCCAGTTATATCTTATTTTGAAAAGCCCGATGTCGACTTGTGACTTGTGTCAAATAGTCACGAGGTTTGTTCATACTGAACGTGTAACTTTGAAACTATAGCCCATGCTAATCATTACATGTAACTTATTTCATTATTGATAATAAGGACTTTATACTTCTAATTACTATGTAATACTGTTCCAGGTGTTGCCCCAAATATGGCTTTTGTGAAAAGCGGTTGGCTTCACAGACAGAGTGAGTATTCAGATTCTCTTTTAAACCTATAATAACTACTGAAGGGCAGAGTTAAATTCTGACATTAGATTATCTGGGTGGTAAAAATGCTGTCAGCTGGAATGGCACCCTGTATAAATAATTTCAGTATGGATTAACTCGAGTATGTTTCTGTTTCAGGCACCATACTGCGCCGGTGGAAGAGGAACTGGTTTGACTTGTGGGCTGATGGACGACTCGTGTTTTATAATGACCAACAGCGGCGTGACATGGAGGATGATATCCATATGAGGGTAGACTGCATTAACATCCGCAGTTCTGCTGCATGTCAAGGTACTTGTCATCTTATCTTTGCACGAGCTTGTAAGCACAAACTTTCAACTTTCAACAACATTCACTCTGAGGTTTAACTGAGCTACTGTGTGTTTTTGTATGACTCCTCAGAACTGAACCCACCAGAAGGGAGGAGCCGTGATGCTTTGCTTCAGATCGTGTGCAGAGATGGACGGGTCATCAGCCTGTGTGCAGACAGTGCAGATGATGCTCTGTAAGACAGCTCAGCCCTTTCATTTCATGCTCTGCTGATCGTTATGCCAGAGTGTGGAGCTATTTTTTGGGGGAAAAATTCTTTCAGAAATGACACATTTCCCACTTTTTTTTTGCAGAGCATGGACCATGGCATTTCAGGATGCTAGAACTAATATGGTGAGTCTCTCTTTCATCTTAGGATCCTGGATTTGATGTTTTCACAAAATTTGCATCCATGTCTGTTATTGAATTCTGTTAAATAAGGACAGATAAACTGTGATATAGTGTTATAACACATTATTTCCATGGCGTAAGACAGGCATGGCTGCCTGCTATCACTTTGGCTGGACTGGTAAATTAGCAGAGAGGGGAACTAATGGCATATCAATAACGATATGCAAACAGAATGTGAGAGGAAGGTTGTTAAATATGGTGACAATTTATATTACTGTTCATTAGGTTAAACAGCAGGGAAAAAGTTAAACATTGATGAGGTAATGCAGAAAATTAAAAAATACCAAACAAAATGTCCAACTTCAATGATCTGGTCTTCATTTTAGCATTTCAAATCAATAAAGCAAATAGCTTTTTTCCCCTCAAATTCATTCTGCATATTGTTCTCACCTGTTTGTCATGCTGAATATTCACTATTAACAGGATACTGCTATGCTTACATCCATCCATTTTTACTTCCCAAAGTTGGAGTTAACTACTGTTTCCCTTTGGCCAAATGTAATAGAGCCAGTTTTGTTGATGTTTATTCTCAGTTTTCAGGTGAGGTGGTCTTACTTGTCTTATTTTGTATTTTAGGTGGTCACTAATACACAGATTGGTTTTGCACCAGAGGTGGTTGCCTCTGCTCCTCCCCCCTACACAGAATATGCTCCCCCGCCTCAGGTAAGGGCCGTAAACACAATGCAAATGTCCCATAAATCCCAGATTGACTGTTGAGTCAAGGAAGCCCAAAATGTCTTGCTAGCAAATATGTAAATACTATTACATAAAGTTGAAGGGACAAATTGTAACTTCCTGCCATCTACTGGTGCAATAACAAAAGTGTCTCTGCCTCTAAAGCTCAAGCAATATTATAGATATTTAACTTAGTTTTGATAGTGCATGTAATGTGAAGGGGATGAGAGAGCCCGGTACAAACAAAAATTGAGGAAAGTCAAATATTTGGATAAAAATTCACTACGTACTTTATTCACTACACATACGCCTGGTGCTACACATTGCAAATGTAGAAAACACAAGCAAATACCAACATTAGCAGACATTAATATTTCATTCTCTGCATTTATAGCAAGGGTTGTAGCTAAGAAATGTGTTACCCTTGTAAGAAGAGAAAGAAATTGAACAATTTCCACATCACAGGTTTATTAGATTATTAGATTCTTACTATTTTAGTGCTGGTAGTTGAACGTCATTCTGTTAAATGCAGGAAATCACTATGTTAAGCAGAAATAGATGAGTTGGCTGAGTGCATCAGAAAACCAACATAAAACCGACGTCATCTCAAAATAATGTATGGAATACTCTCAAAATTGCAAATTAGTGATCACGCGTAAGCTGTTATTATTAAAGTGAAATGTAATAAGTTATTCTGTTCATATTTGCAGCACTGTTTTTATTATTTTTTTCCTGTTATTTTTCACCAGGTTTATGCCCCGGGCCCGTATGGAGAATATGTTGCACCTCCACCACATGCTACACAGATTGTATACTCTGCTGATGGGCAGCCGTATGCAGTGGCCTATCCGTATCAGTACCAAGGTATGGAAAACTCTGGCTCACGGCCTCAAACTGTAGCTGCATGTGATTATTTTATTTACTATTTTATCCAACTTACATCACTGATGAGGCCTGAACAATTTGAACACTCTAAATTCTAATTTTGATGTCAAATAGTGTCTCAAAGAAAATGTTGTATATGATTTAATGACTTGCTTTTACAGTGCCTTCTTTTCTTGTGGTGACACATCTTTCTATGAGTTAATTAACCTGTAAAATAACTTATAAACTTACAAAAGAAGAACATTTATAAAAGGAGATTATTTCAATTTGCAATTTCAAGTATTGCAAATTTAACCTTAACGTGTTTTTTAGGTCAGTACCAGCCTCCTGCGGTGAACCATGTGGTTATTCGCGAGCACCGCCGTGATGATGGAGGGGACGTGGCTATGGGAATGCTTGCTGGAGCGGCGACTGGTTTGGCACTGGGTTCTCTCTTCTCCGTCTTCTAGTGTCTTTCCAGGAACCATAACGCTATAAATGTATATCTAGTAGCACACTATTTCCCATATTTACACCATTTTGTCTTCTCAGTGCCGTCACATGAGTTGGAGTAAAATGTGTCGGTCGGGCTAGTCTCACTTATGAAGCATGATAGTGATGGGCAGATGAATTACTCCTTTTGTGTCCTTATGGAAGGCTTCTACATGTAACTGTGAGCACTTTCTCATATGCCCAGCGTGGCAGTCTCCTACTCCCTTTGTGTTGTCTGAATATGAATGGACTAAACCAAAAAACACAAATAATTATTTACATAAAAGGGTTATTTAAGTCATAGGATAGATGCTATTCCAGTCATGTATCATTTATTTCTAGTTTGCTCGGTTTCATGGAGCACATTTGTCTTTGGGTTTGCTGTTTGAGCTTAATATTCACAAATTTGTGTTTGTTTCTGTACATGTATTGTCACTGTCGGTATACAGCAGTATTTTGTGTTTTATCTAGCTTCGCATGTATTGCTTATGTATTTTAGTTGTGAAATAGCAGCATTTCTCCAGACTGTGGGGTTATTTGTGGTGGAGGCAGACGTATCAGAGTTGTGGTGAAACACAAAGCAATAATAACTTTTAGAGTAGCATTTTTGGGGGAATCTGGTTGGGATGGGCTGTCAGATGTCATCACCACAAATTAGTCTGTGTATGGGCATATGTACGCTGTGTTTTGCAGAGAAAAGGGACTTCACTCCACCCATACTTGCATGTGTTACTGACATTTTTCACCGGCAGCTGTTCATAAACATTCTTTTGTTGATACTCATGGTTTGATTTTTGCAGGCTTGGTACTGTATGCACACACAACGATCAGGTTGATCAGTCTGGACATTTCATTTCAGTTCATATGGACTTGTATTCCACACTCCGAGACTTGTAAATTTTCTGATTTTGCTATTATTCATTTATTTATGACTGTACTTCACTTTAAAAGTTTTATTTCCATAAAACTGCGCACATACTGTAAACGATTTCTGCTTTTCAAACAGAGATACTGCATATCTTCAGTAATGACGCTGACTGAACACCCAATCAACTAGTATGTCCAAATAATTTCAATTTTACAATTTATTAGCTTCTACAAGTGTAATACTGGTGTCCTTTTTCCTCAAAGTCTTAAATTGTTTGAATATGTGAAGATAAATATCAAATCTTTACATTGTTCTCCTCATATATGTTAAATAAACTATGATTTACCTTGCTTTAACAACATATCTGATCATTGAGCAAGAGATGTACTGTATTTTAACGATTAAATGTATTCACTAAGTCTTGAGTCTTGTGCTTCTGTTTATTTAACCCTTTATAATTTTGTTCACAGAACATGTCATGAAGGATACAAAGTGCAATTACCTTTATGAAACTAATAACACAAACCCTGTAAATCCCCAAAGAAACCTTTAAATGAATGCATACTTCAAACCCAAAGGTAACAGATATTGAGCATATTGACATATTGCATAAATAATTCTGAGCAGTACAGTTACAGTATGTAATGCATAACTACAGACATGGATCAGTCCAAAAAATGGACATAAGATGGGAACTCAACATGTAAATAAAACGTGCATAGGTATGGAAACATACTAGCCAATTCAATTTAGCAAAATCTACAGTGGAAATGAGACAGATTATGGGATGCTACTAAAAGCATCATTGCACTCTATTTAACTTCTCCTGTTGCATACAGCAACACAACACATACCCAGAGTTCTCTCTTGAAGCTGTTATTGACGATATTATATGTAATAAGATATCCTGTCCAAAAATATGTGCGAATTGTTTCGATAAAGTGGGGGAAAATGTGGACTACATCTTAAAATCAATTTCTTACTTCCATCCATCCATGCTTCTGTCCCCAACAACTGCTCACTCACATGTTGTACAGGGAGTCAATATGAATCTATATGATAAATTATCATTTATAAAAGGCCTTAACGTGACACAGACCTTCAAGTGCAATAGAATTCCCATAAGAATAAAATAAAGAGGTATTTAAAGTTTAGAAAATATAGCAAAACTACTCAACTAAACCAATATAAATATTGCATTTACCCATTGATGCATCACCATCTCTATACTATGAGCACACAATATTAATGAATCTCATTGACTTTAAAATAGTAAATATAATCACTTTGCTTAGACATCAAAATAGAGGCTGAAAGTAAAAAATGATATATAGAATGAAGACATAAACTTGACAATGAATGGATCCATAAAAAAGAATATTGAGAACACACACCATGATTATGAAAAGTGCTGAAACAAGTAGTCAATTAATCGATTAGTCGACTGTCCAAAAATTGTTTTAGTCATTTATCAAGTACAAATATCAAACATTTGCAGGTCACAACTTCATTTTATTGTTATTTCCATTTCTTTCCACCCCACATACTGTGTGTATACTTTAGTGTTTCCTTTTACTGCTCATCAGACTTGGCAGGAAATCTGATGGGCCTTTGTCATTTTTGTCAATTCAATTCAATAGACCAAACGATAAATCGATTAATGGAGAAATTAATCCATTCATGAATGCACAGTGTAAATCATCATTAATGCAGCAGAGTGGAGCTTCAGCATGATCAGCCCTCTTGACCAAAGTCGTCAGTGAACTTCTTCAGCTTGTCTAAATCCTGCTCATTCACCGTCGGCTTGGTGTTAGACAGTGACCTCAGCATGTCGGCCTGCACGAGAGCAACAGCATAAAGGCTCGTCATCACAATGTCAGTTTCTGCATTAAACACTGATCGACAGTTGACAGTACAGGAATATCTGTTGTCAGAAACCCAACCCATCTCTTCTTACCATGCTAACAACTGGTTCCAGAAGCTTCTCTCCAGGAACCT
>OMOW01030110.1:3910-16093 GCA_900312555.1 Lamprogrammus exutus
GACTGGAGTTCAGACGTGTGCTCTTCCGATCTACACTAAAGTCCCACGACATCTCTGCTTAAGGAGAGAACACCTAAATTAGTTAACATGCAAAATTAGCTGAATTACACACATCGAACAACACTGTTTCGCTCAATTGTCAACATTGTTAATTTTACCTTAACTCGCCTAGCAAACATCAGTTCAAATTTTAAAGTCGTTTAAAATCGTTGTAAAGCATACAATTAACCATTCAGTAGTTGACATGACTATGCATCTTTCACCCAAAAGTAAAGCCACCCTTTTGCTGTTTTGATTTAGCCATGCTACGTCAGCCGATAGCTATCGTTAGTAAAGTTAGCAAGCTAGCTGTAACGCTAGCAGAGTGGCGCAATGCCGTACTTGGCCCCATACTTCCATAAGAAATAATTTGAGCAACGAATGTCTTCATTAACAAGGATTTGTAGGATGAAGTCGATGCTCACCGGTATCACTCACAGCTCCACTGGTTAGAGTTTGGGTCTGTGGGGACAAAGCGGTAGGCGGCACTCTGACCGTCTGAAAACGGCTCAATTCAAACTTCTTCACACATGGCGCCAAACACAGAAACCTCTGACGTCATATTTATGCGGCTAAGTGGCGTAGGCTTTGTACTCAACAGCTCCATCTATCGGAAAATCAGCGAATACTACAAAGCGAAATTACGGCTGCCAAAACCGACCGTAAATGTATCTAAATGCATCTATCTGTATGTATGTAAGTCATAATCACATCCAGAAAATTAAATGAAAAAATAAATGTTATGTATCATGTTGCAGTTGTGGGCGTTTCGACAGTCAAGGCACATTTTTACATTTTATTCCTGAAACAGAATGCAAACATTAAATGCTGTTTATTGCATTTGATTGTATTGGTTTTTATTATATAACATTCCACAGATTGCTGAATTTACAATTAATCCAGCTATTCAGTAGATAAAGGTGGTTCTGATTTTGGCATCAAATTTACTGAATTCTCCCTAGAATCATATTCATCAGGGTGAATGTGTTTTTTCTCCCATTCCTTTACACCCATACTTGAATGAACTAGAAAATTTCTAGTTCATTCAAGTATGAATCTAGTTACTAGATGATTAGTATTTCACAAGGTTCGTATTATTCTGAAATGTATAATTTAGTGGTGTATAAATGTGACATTATTGTTGTAACTTTGCTAGTTTTGATGACATTGTTTGTTGTAACTTTGTTACTTTCGATGACATCATCGTTAGTTTGGATGACTTCACTGTTGTAAATTGTTGACATCAATTTGCCAGTTCAATGGCATCGCTATCGCCTATATAAGTAAGTTTTAGAGTCTGATACTCTGGTATGCGATTTTGGAAACATTGGAAGCAACACAGTGTTTTGACCTCACATTAGAAAGTACAGTTGAATGTATACTTGACTTTGTTATTTTGTGTTTACGAATTAAATAATATAAAGGAAAGTTATGCAAGATACAGTGGATATGGTGGACAACCCGGAGTATGAAGAAGAGGAGCCTTCCTTCAGCGATCCGGAGGACTACGAGGATGACGTCGAGGATGAGGAACTTCTTGGTGACATACTGAGGGAGAAGCCTCAGGAGGCTGATGGCATTGACTCGGTGGTGGTGGTGGACAATGTCCCCCAGGTGGACCCTGGGCGTCTGGAAAAACTCAAGAATGTCATCCACAAGATTTTCTCCAGATTTGGCAAGATTACCACTGACTTCTATCCAGAGGCTGATGGCTTGACCAAAGGGTACATCTTTCTGGAGTATGCTGCTCCTACGCAGGCCCTGGAGGCAGTAAAGAACGCTGATGGATACAAACTCGACAAGCAACACACATTCAGGGTGAACCTCTTAACTGACTTTGACAAGTACATGAACATCAGTCATGAGTGGGAAACTCCAGAGAAGCAGCCTTTCAAGGATTTTGGTAACATGCGTCATTGGATCGAGGATCCAGATTGCCGTGACCAGTACAGTGTGATTTATGAAGCTGGCGAGCGGACTGCCATTTTCTCCAATGATGCCAATGAATCAATCACAGCTGAAGAGAGAGCGCGCTGGACAGAGACATACGTGCGCTGGTCACCTAAAGGAACCTACCTGGCCACCTTCCACCAGCGTGGCATTGCATTGTGGGGCGGCGAGAAGTTCAAACAGATTCAGAGGTTCAGCCACCAGGGTGTGTCCCTCATTGACTTCTCACCATGTGAGCGGTATGTTGTGACATTCAGTCCACTGATGGACACCAAGGAGGATCCTCAGGCCATCATCATCTGGGACATTCTGACTGGACAGAAGAAAAGAAGCTTCAATCGCGAGAGCTTTGCACACTGGCACATTTTCAAATGGAGCCATGATGGAATGTTCTTTGCCAGGATGACCCAAGACAAACTGAGCATCTATGAGACTCCATCTATGTGCTTGCTTGACATGAAGAGTCTCAAGATTAATGGAATTAAGGACTTCGCATGGTCTCCTGGTGACAACATCATAGCATTCTGGGTAGCTGAGGACAAAGAGATCCCAGCCAGAGTGACTCTGATGCAGATGCCTTCCCGTCAGGAGATCAGGCTACGCAACCTGTTCAATGTTGATGACTGCAAGCTGCACTGGCAGAGAAATGGCGATTACCTCTGTGTGAAAGTGGACAGAACTCCCAAAGGAATACAGGGAGTCGTCACCAACTTCGAAATCTTTCGCATGAGAGAGAAGCAGGTTCCCTTTGATGTGGTCGAGATGAAGGAGAGCATCATAGCGTTTGCATGGGAGCCCAACGGCAGCAAGTTTGCCGTTCTCCACGGAGAGTCTCCTAGAATCGGTGCTTCCTTCTATCAAGTCAAAAACAACGGCAAGATAGAGCTCATAAAGATGTTTGACAAGCAGCAGGCCAACAGTATCTTCTGGAGCCCCCAGGGACAGTTTCTGGTATTTGCTGGTCTCAGGAGTATGAATGGGGCTCTTGCCTTTGTGGACACGTCAGACTGCACCATGATGAACATAGCAGAGCACTACATGGCCTCAGATGTGGAGTGGGACCCAACTGGCCGCTATGTTGTCACCTCCGTCTCCTGGTGGAGCCACAAGGTGGACAATGCATACTGGCTGTGGACATTCCAGGGCCGTCTTCTACAGAGGAACAACAAGGACCGCTTCTGTCAGCTGCTCTGGAGACCCAGGCCTCCTACCCTGCTCAGCGGAGAACAGATCAAGTTGATCAAGAAGGATCTTAAGAAGTACTCTAAGATCTTTGAGCAGAAGGATCATCTGAGCCAGTCCAAGGCTTCTAAGGAGCTGGTGGACAAGTGCAGGACCATGATGGAGGAGTACCGTCGCTACAGGGAAATGGCATTGCAGAATTACCTGAAGCAGAAGAGCAGCCGCCTCGAGCTCAGAGGAGGAGTGGACACTGATGAGCTGGACAGCAATGTGGACGACTGGGAGGAGGAAACCATCGAGTTTTTTATCAACAAAGAAATCATTCCCCTTGGAGATGTGTTGTCCCCTACGCAGTCCAAGAATTTTCATAATGTACAATAAATGCGATTGGCCGAAACAACCTGTTCGAATGAAAGGCTCATGGGAGAGAAGTTGAAACATTGCCAGACTCCAGTGGAACAGAGGCAATGCCAGGGGCTGGATTTCAGAAGAAAGAAGAAACAAGTTTAAGTAAGTTTTAATAGATCACGGATACTGAAAGTAGTTTGGCTCTTAATGTTGAAAGTTGATAATTGCTTCGTCTTCCCACCTAGCCAATTAGGGCCAGAATGTAAGAGCCAAAAATGAACTAGATGATCAGTAATTCATAAGGTTCATATTATTCTGAAATGTATAATTTAGTGGGGTATAAATGTGACATTGTTGTGACTTTGTATGTTTGGATGACATCACTGTAATGCGATGCAATGGCATCGCATCGTCTATATAAATACGTTTTAGAGTATCCATGGTAAACGATTTTGGAAACATTGTAAGCAACAGTTTTTGACCACACATTAGAAAGTACAGTTGAATGTAAACTTGACTTTGTAATTTTGTGGTTTCGAATTAAGCGTGTAACAAACGCCGTTTGCCAAGATTACCCAAGAAGTGACGTCTGCTGAAGAGGCATCGACGTCTACATTGGTCTTCAGCCTCACATGTATTTTGAACAGCAAATTGATGTGGCACATAACGAGTGCAGCGTAATTGTGATGTTTTTGTAATTAATATCAACTTGCGTTGGGATTTTTCTGCAACTTGCCGACAGACTTAAGACTAGAAGACTTCCATGGATAAGTTGCTCCATATTGCATTGTCCTCAACACTCAACAATCTGTAGTTTACAACTTTGCAGAAATGTCTGGATTTTGACAAAACTATTCTGTTGCAGTATGATCTTTTTAGATGTCAATTGGAGACTGACTAATAAAACAAACTGCAGTTATACTCCAGTTAACAAAAGAGGCAAAGAAAGCACACAGACGAGGTTTTTGAGGTAGTAGCTGTATTCAAATGATTGAAAACACAATCACCCCCTCTCCCTTGTACCAACGTTTCAGCTACAGAAATGGCAATACTTCTTTCATGAAATGTCTTGTTTTCTATATACCACTCAGTCAAATGTTAAAAATGAAAAGGTTTAAATCTACCACAGATGACTAATACTGTCAGGATGCAGCATTTGTCTTTAAGCTCTGCTTGTTACACTTTCAACATTAAACTAGTGTTCTAAGACTTAGCACAAAAAATAACTATACCGTAAAGCATACAATTATCCAAGGCCAAAATGATTTCAGAGAAAATACTCCAATTTTGTAGTCTTCCATATGAATACAGTTTACAGTATCATGGAAACTAGAACCGTCTAACCATTGGGGGCAGTCATAGTGTTTATTGTTCACTTGTAAAGCAAAACATATCTTTTTAAAAATCACAATAAGAGCACCAAAGGTAACTAAAATCAAATGAATGTTAATCAATAGAAAAAGAAATACCAATGTTTAAATACATTTGTAACCAACAAGTCTCCTTCACACACACACTCTGCATCAAACCAAGGCAAAAAACGTAAACAGAAAAAGCACCAAATGTTAAGGAAGATGAGAAAAAAATAGTAGTAACTAATGTAGAAAATATTCCTCCCATTTTCCATCTGTGTAGCATCAACCTTTTGTTCCAGGACAACCAGTTGTTTTTTATTTTCTCTTTCTGTCTTGAGAGCACCGTGGACAATACCTGCATGGACACGGACAAAAGAAAAGAAAAGAAAAGGAAGAAGCTGCTTACACTTTAATGAATGGAAACTCAGGATGGTTTTTTTTTTAAAAATTGGCACAGAAAATAAACCATTGTGCAATAGCTTCTATCTGAGTTACTGCTGCTTACCATTTCCCTCTCGGTTTGGTTGTCAGGCCCACACATGCAAAATGGAACCACTCAATGGAGCACTGGAGATGAGACAAAATGACGTCAACTTCCCATGGACAGACTTCATGAATATAAGACAGCTGTTGATTAATCATTTAAGTGACTTTATCCAAAGAGGAAGAGGCACCCGGAGCTATATTATTTTTTACTCTGTGTGAGAATATCTAACATCACAATCTCAAGGCCGCTTCATGTGACCTTAAGCCAAAGGGGGCCATCAGCACAAAACTCACGTCAGTGTTGTCACAGCCAATCATTTCCCCGTAGGAGACCTGATGGCACAGACAGTAGGTGGGTTCGTTGGGGTCCACGGGCATGTCCAGCACATCAGAAGGGTGCACGTTCCCAAAATTGGAAGAGGGACTGTTGAATTCTCCACTGAGAATGGAAAGAAAAAGTCATCACACTACCAAAACATATCAAGTACAATACAAAAGTCCTCAGAGAGTTGATAAACAACGCACGGCTGAAGGAGTTTCACTTTCTTCTGTGCGCTCTTGGGACTGCCATCTTCATCTGAACTCTTCACCTTAGACCTAGTTTTAGCCATCTTCTTCTCCTTCTGCCTAGAGTCACCTGGAATTACACAAACACCACTATATTCATATCGGTTTGCCGTGACAGTCCTGATCGCAACAAATTAAGAAGACTGCGACCACACAGCGGACACGCACCTTTCTTCCCTTTACTGGAGGTGGAATCATAATCTGTGCTCTCAATCTGCTTTTCCTTCAGGTCAGCCTCAAATCGGGCCAAGTCTGTGTCAAGACGTCTGATGTGTTTGTCCACCTGCACAAAAACAATATAAACTTCATCACACGAAAAGTGGTACAGACATTGTCATTCAGTGCAGCAGCAATCCCAGTTTTCCAAGGTTTTTGTTACATATTAACCATCAATGTAAATCAGTACATTTACTTTTAAGATACTAACCATCTCGTAGGTCTGCATGGCCAGTTGCACCTTGTCATCTCCAAACTCTTTGCATTTACTGTATGACTGCTGAATCTGTCTCAGTATGGACAGCTTCTGCTCAGAGGACAGAGTCCTGGCATTGGCTGTGTACTCTTTAGCCAGGGAGTCTATCTGTCCCTTTAGATCTAAAAGAGAGACAAGCAGAATAACGTCTGAATACTAGCTTAATTATGACTGATACCAATGCGATGAAACTTCATCATTCATTGTGTATAACAAGGAGAAGCTTTATTCCCAAATCACAAACATCTGAAATGACTGAGTGATACTGCAGGGATGTGGACTTGAGTCTCACGATTTAAGACTCAACATGGACTTGAGTCATAAATTTGCTGACTTGAGTCTCTACTTGACATAATCAAAGAGACTTGTGACTGGTCTTAAGCATCACTGACGTGTGACTTGGCTTGGACTGCAGCCTTTTGACTTGGAAAGACTTGAAACTTAAATTGAGGGATATTCGTGTAATTATGCCTTTAGCCAGAAACACCTTGTACGGTACACAGCCAGAGAATACTATGTTAACATGTTTTTTTAAATTATCATTATGGATTAAAACAAAATGTTGTGAAGAAGACGTTCACACATATTGAATCCACACTCGTATTTCACTTTACTGTTCTCACCCTCTGTGCGTTGATCTAAATCCCTCATTAAATTGAAGTTCCTCTGCAACTCGAAGGGAAGGTTTTCTATGCCTGGATTTAAGGAGAGAAAATAAAAGAGTTTAATCCCACTTCCCATAACATCAACATGAAACAATAATGCCAAGCGGCATCAATCTAGCTGCTGCTCCGGCTAACAATAACGCTAGGATTTACAGTTGTATATTATCGCATAGCGCACCAAAGAGCACAGCGGTAGTTCGCGTCAGTTTGTCAGCGCAATTGAAGTAATTGTTCAGGTTGCAGTGGATGCGCCGGGCGATGCAAAAGCACCCTTTCCTCGCTACAGAGCAGTGCGTGTGTTTTTCCAGCAAATAGACTGTACCTAAAACCCGCTGAGCATAGAAAATGCATACATATACTGCTCCACAGCGCGCATGGTCTGTCGGCTACGTTAGATAGTGAAAAGCGAAACCGCCAAATAGCTAAATAGATGAAAATACATTCATATGATATAGAAGAGGACAAATAGCTTACTGTCTAAATAATGTTCCAAGTACATCCCCGCCGCCATCTTGGAAAATGTAAACAACACAGCTTCCGGTCAGGAAAGGAGCGACGTGATTGGTTGTTTCCATCGTCTCACATTATAACGCTGTTCAGGTTTCCATCATTTTCTGCTAAGATTCACTTAACAATCGTTAATTTCCCCAAAAAATTATGCTCAAACGCAATGCTACAGGTATGAAGAAGGCTATTAGAGCCAACTTCAATCATCAGAATAACTGAGGAATCCAGATAGTGCTTAGATGATTAATCAATGGACAGAAATCAAAAATTTTAAGAATCGATTAATGGTTTCAGTCATTTATCAAGAAAAACTGGGCTCAGAATCTCAAGAGGATTTACACTGTTGTTTAGACAAAAATAAGCAATTTGATGTGAGTTTGGGCCCTGGAAACTTTCAGCGGGCATGTCACACTATTGTGTTCACCATAGACAATAACGAAACGGTTGGTTCATCCAAAAAATAAAATAAATAACGTGGCAGATTAATTTCTAATGAAATTAACCACTTAAGTCCTAGATTGATGTGTGACTAACAGAAAAGTGAGATTTTTCATTGAAAGAATTCAAAAAAACAAGTTTTCAGAAAAACATCTTAAAAGATTTATTATATCCCACAGGTTCATGGTGGCCGTCAAACCCTGCAATCTGATCCAAAGACAAACATAATGAATATATACTGATACAACTAAAAAAGGGGAGGACCCATTTAAACTGCAAGGGCATGGTTGACCAGTCCACTTCATCTGTACATTGTCATATGATAAATCACATCTGAATCACAACTGAAAATATGGCTCCTCTGAAAAGACACCTGAGTGCTCCTCAGTTGATCTGGGTCTATTTGAGATCAGGTTAAGAAGCTCTACAAAAGGTCTTGAATCATCTTGTACGCTATAACATACTGTACACACCATCACTCAGCTTGTTTTTGCAGCATGTGCTTCAACTTTCGGAATTTATTCTTTCCCAATCTGTTTTTCTTCATGGGCGTTTTTCTCTTTTTAGCCTCCTTCTTCTCCAATCTGCCCCCGTCCTTATTTTCTGGCCTTGGTGATTTAGTCTCGCCTGCTGTGTCCACTGCAGGCTTCACAGTCTCTCCATCCATCTTGGCGATCTTTGCTTTTTTTGGTCCAGAGGGCGCGCTCTTTTTGCCTTTTGGCTGCATGTTGGCCTTTTTCTTGGCTGCCGTTCCATTGGCTTGGGCTTTTTCGCGTGAGCTGCCAGCCTTTGCAGGAGGGACAGTCCTCTTGGCCTTGTCCTTTTTGAATGGCTTCTCAGCAGGAGAGTCTGTAACTACTGTCGCCTCCGGAGCCTCAGCTTTTTCATCTTCATCTAAACGAGTAAGAAACAAAAGGCACCGTAAGTCCTTGTTAAACAGGGTCTCCATCATGACGACGACTGGCATTGGCTACTGAAAGAAAGTGTTACCTTTTCCTGCTGGTACAGTTGGAATCACGTTGGAGAACTTCTTCAGCTTCGCCACAAAGAAACCATCCATGTTGTGAGAATGAGGGTAAAACCGCCGAGACAGGCGCAGAGAAGGATGGAATCTGCGCTCTTTGAACCTAAATGGATGGAAAAATAAATGTGAGGTTGAGAATGATAAAACTTACATTTCAATTCTTTCTTTCAAGTATTTATTTTACATACCTGGTGAAGCCCTCTTTGCCAAAGTCGAGTCCGGTAGGAACTAATTTAACATTCCTTTTCTTTAAAGCGTAGTCCACAACCCACTCATTCTCCTCCACCTAAAGAAACACATTTTTGTCACTGAACCATTTCTGCTGAATGACTGTCGCACCAAACAGAATTTTCAGATGACCTCGTTTTCATACACATACCATTATTGAGCATGTGCAGTAGATCAGATATCCTCCTGTAGGAGACTCAGCATTGACAGAGTCGATGGCAGACAGAATAAGCTCTTTCTGCAGGTGGGCCGAGCGATGGATGTCCGCCTCATCCTATAAGGAAATAGTTAATAGTGAATTATTAAGCTGCTATTAACTGAACTTGAGTGTATATTGTGTAAAAATAAGAACAGTGTTTTACCTTACTGGTCTTTACAGCTGGATCCTTAGCAATGACCCCCGTGCCTGAGCATGGTGCATCAAGCAGTACTCTATCAAACCCACCCATTACCTGTGAGCAAAGTTTTCAGTCAGCATGAGATACAAACTTGTTTAATACAATCAAATGAAATCGTTATTGCCGATTAACCGATAAAAGCCTATGAAGATCACGTTACCTTTGGGAACTGCCTGCCATCGTAGTTGCAGACCACTGTGTTGGTGACCCCCAGACGGTGGATGTTGCCCACCACACTCTTCAGCCTTTCAGCGTTGGCATCATTAGCCACAATGACGCCGGTGTTTCTCATCAGCTGAGCTACGGGAGACACAATGACATATTATTAGGATTGCACAGTTTGTAATACTGCAGCGACGAAGTACATAATTACACAAAGTATGACATTGACACATCTTACCTATGTAAGTTGTTTTGCCTCCTGGAGCTGAGCTCATGTCCAACACCAGCTCCCCCTCCTGGGGAGAGAGTGCCATGACAGGCAAAAAACTGGAGGCTCCTTGCAGCATGTACTGACCAGCCAGATACTCCGGGGTTGCGCCTGATAAAAACACGGCAAGGATTAACAGAATACCAGTACTGCCTGTGTACTGCGTGCTAATGCTCTAACCATTACTCCTGTATGCACAATGTGAACTGACCACATGCTCAGGTGAGGACTGGATGAAAATTTATAGATGGATGAGTGCAGTTTACACTCCGATATCTCGCTCTATCCCTTTGTACTGTGTGCATTGTGTTGTCTTCGTATTAATAGTTAATGTACAAGAAATGAACACAACTGTTCACCTACTGTAAGTTATTGAGACAATATGTGCCTTTATTGTGCTTGGTAAATAAAGTTTTCTGTGTAATTTGCAAGACTTGCAGAAACAGATGCATTGACACATACATGCTAATATCAATCCTCATGACACTATCTCATAAAACATAAATCATATGATTGATTGGACAGACAGAAACCTACCTATAGGTACCGAGGAGTCATAAACGACCAAACCCACTTTAGACCATTTCCCCAGTGGATCCAGATTCACTCCTCTGTTGATCAAAGCCTATACAAGGAAATATAAACATTGCTGAGTTAAGTGAGCACTTCAAACCTGACTTTTGACATTGAATTGGGCTTTGGGTACTTTGGAGGGGCTCCTAAAAAAAACCAAACCCATCTCCGCTCAGTATGGACTAACCTGTGCCAAGTCCCGCCTCCTTGATTTCAGTGTGTTGGTCCGGATGGTGACAGGTCTGTGAATTTCATTGGCCTCAAGAAAATCAACCAGCTGTAAACAAGACAGGACAAATAAATCCACGAGTTAGAAAATCACACCAATCCCAGACACTCAACACACAACCTCAATCGTGTTTTTCGAAAAGCAGTTGTGCACCTCGGTCTTTTAACGCAAATTTGATGACAACAGCCTAAAGATCTGGCAGTGTCGAGTCTGATATCGGGACGAGGATGCGAATGTCAGCGATGAGAACATGCTTAAATTGATGCCACAGAGCAACACTCACCTCTGAGAGTGGGAAGAGGTCCATTATCTTCTCTATGAGGAAGATGTTGTAGCTGTAATAGGTGCAGAGATCCTTCTTGAGAAGAGAGATGTACTCCGCTCTCTCTTTCCCCTCCTCTCTTTTCGTTGAGAAATTAGACAGGACATCGACGTTGTCCTTTATTCTTTGATGGATTGTCTTCAGGTCTAGAGGCAAGATGCCTAAAACGCAGATAAAATGAGAAGGACTTCAATTTTCTGATACAAAAGCTGAAATGCATTTTTTTTTTTTTTTTAATCAAAAACAAAATGAAGCTTCTCACCTTCTTTCTCGCTCTCCTCTGACCCAGGAAGCCTGAATTGATCCATTTCATCAAAATTGGCTTGTACCGTGTCTTCTTCATCCATATCTGCATCTGATTTCTCCCCCTCCTCCTCCTCATCTTCTTCCTCGTCGTCATCTTCATCATCTTCGTCACTCTCCTGGGGCATGGCTTTCTTCAGCTTTTTCTCTTTCTTGGCCGCACGCTCAATAGGGAGAAGCTGAGTGGGGAATAAAAAGACGAGTAGGTGTGTGTAGTTAGTGGCGTGCTTTTCACTATTACCACAAGAACGACCCTCAAACCCTTGGTACGCTCCTTCCTTTTGTCATAGCACCATCACTTCACCAAATGTCCTCACAGTTTAAGTTTTCAAACTGAAAACTTGACTTTCAGAGCACTAACAGTCAGCAAGAAGGACATTAGAGGACACGGTGGTGCACGGAAAACTAGTTTGCAATTTTTCAGGCCCACAAATGTAGCGGTGACAGTGCAACAATCTCACGTACTTCCTCTCCATCGCTTCCTTCTGCAGCCTCTTCCTCATCACTGCCATCTTCAGCTGCACCATAGTCATCCACCATGTCTTCGTCATCGTCATCTTCTTCGTCGCCATCATCATCCACCTCTTTCATTTGCAGTTTTGTTTCCTTCTTTCCTTGGTCTTTTTCGGCCTCTTGCTACTCCTCTTCGTCCTCCTCCTCTTCCCAC